>VKHH01006016.1:0-31329 GCA_015144975.1 Epipyxis sp. PR26KG | reverse complement strand
TGGCATGAGTAGAGTCATAACCACCATCCTCGTCTTCACTTTGCTTGCTACGTTTGTTTGGTCTACTCATTTCGATTGGATTTGAAGTTATACAAATGAAAATCTGTGGAAATTCAAAAAATCAATAATAAAACCCAACCCTTTTCTTGGGTTTTATTCGACCCACATAAAAAAAACAATGGGCATCGCTCCATCGCTGATAACTAAACATGGATAACGGATAGTTTGGTTGTCGAAGGTAAAAAAGAGTAAGTGTTGCGGTGAATTTAGCTCACGATAGAAAGATGCAATCCAACGCACAAAACTTAGCGTCAATTCATAATCCTGCATCAACAGGCATTTGGAATTCTTCCGGCAATTTTAACGAAGAGCGATTCAATGCACTTGCTGCTCAAGCAATTGTACATCGTGGAAAAGCAATACTTACAAAACAAATAATTAATGATTTCAGAAATGACTTATACAAAAGTCGTAATCCAAAGGAAGTTGATGGTGTTGCATCTCATATTTTCTTCATATTTCCTATGCGCTGGAGACCCTATCACGCTATCACGGATGCATCATTCAACGATCTATTTGATCATTTTTCGATCATTGATATTACAACAACGATAAGGGTGAATATGAGGCAGCTTTAATATAAAGTCATTTCAAACGATTTTATCTGGACGTAAATTTTGTTTTTGAAATGCGACTAATGGTCAAATTCCTCTACCAAAGCCTTCGGTTGATAATTTTACTGGAAAGATCAAATCAAAGGTTAAAAACTTGATTTTGATATTACGGAAGGTTTTAACGTAAATATGCATGCTTGGATGAATCTCGTGGTTCTTAAAGCCGTTGCTGGCAAAAATAAAAATTTGACAGCAGCTGACATTAAACGCATTCCAGAAAAAAATGCAAATGAGGCAACATTTTATAGATTTGGTATTAAGTTTCCACACTTATGACTCACAACTTCCAGATGAATCCTATGATTTTGTTGATATGGTCACTCGCTCTGTAATTAAACTATTAAACCCCATGGATTTTACAAGTTGTTTCCCCGATTCATATGCAGCGATTGAAGCAATATCAGAAGCATTTCCTCATGGTAGTTTACCAAGTCCTGCTATATCTTGGGCTAATTGGGAAAGCGAACTTACATTTTCGAACTTAGCTTTTGGAGGGTTTGGTCAATATTACTTGACTGCTGCTAAAAGTAGAGATAGACCTTCTGAAGCCGTTTATGAAATAGATTTATCACCAATGACTAATTATGCTGTACGAAGTGGATTTTAGATGTACGGATCGATAGCTTATTTTAACAATATGAGGAAGTGTAGCTTATGTGGTCTCATAAGAATAGAATGGTGTATGCAAATAAAGATGAATTCCAGTCATGTCGCCATTCTATTTCGTAGTTTACTGATCACTCTCTGCACCGTTAGAGAGCATCTAACTCACACACATTGGCCAATTAGTAATGGGCTAGTAACAGCTGCAGAGCGATTTCTTGGACGACTCCATTCTATTCGTCGATTGGTCAAACCTCATACCTTCAATGCAGTAGTAATCAATGCTGCATCTCTGCCTGCACTGGCTGCATACAAAGGGATTTCAGGGCGTGTGTTTGCTGTAGCTGAGAGCTCATGGTCACAACTCTTCCATGATTGTGTTAGCAGTTTTAAATTTGAAAGCTTAGAAGAACATTTTGTTTCATGTGGTTTAGACCCCTCAATGAGAGAAGACTACCAGGATGGACTCGAGCTGTGGAATATTATTTATCATGATTATATGAATAATTATGTGAATATTCATTATAAGTCAGATCTTGAAATATCAGATGGCAAAGAGCTAATTCAATATTGGGAATGCTTATCTAACCACTTACCTTATCGAGATTATTGCTTAGGTCTTTTGACGAAAAGCAACCTTGTCAAACAGTTGACTCATTCGATTTTTGGCGTAACGAAAGCAGATGAGCTGTTTGGCTGTGCGACCGAATATTTACTTGATACTAAAGGTAATCTTACTGATATAACTTTTTGTTTGATATGATAAGAAAAATATTTGTGTTAAATCGCGAATTTATTATTGTTTATATTCCATTTATCCGTTCGTTTATTTATTTATTCATTCATAGCACTCCCAAACAAACTCGGTGTGGATGCAAATCAAGCTGATATTCAATCATGCTTCCAAGCATTTTAGCACATATGTCACTCACAAGAAGTCCGAAAATGCCTATGCTGATTTATAATTATTGGCATTTGTTCGATGATGCAGATTTGCCTCAAGAATATAAACTAAGAATTTTATTAAATCTGAATAAATGGCAAGGCAAGAGCGATTAACTGAATTTTCTCTTATAATCAAACAAAGAAATTAGTATCGTAAATTATTATCGTGTCATTCTATTCAATAGTATGGATCATCTTATTTGGAAGTATCTGTATCAGTTTAATTCTATTGGATTTATGTATATAATAAAAGTAAAATAAAATAAAAATATTAGTTTCCATATAAAAGCCTCAGATGGTATCTTACTCTACAAAATAATTAACTATCATTTTTTGTATGTTTTTCGATTCTCTAACATAAATAATTAAAGTCAAATGACTTATGATTATTAATTTACTAAATGATTGGAATAATTTCTACTTTATAAATTTATTTTAAAATTAATATTAATATAGAATATTTTTATTTTTCAGTTTCGATTTATGGATATATTGAAGACAGTAATGTGAATTGTGATAATTTCTGGGATATGTATATATTCCTATTATCTGTCAAGTTATAAATTGTCTTAAAAACAATAATTTTATATTATGTCAATAATCAAGATAATAGTTGTGAGTAACTTATCAAACTACTTTATAGTCTCATTTTTTCATCTTTAGACTGAGGAAGTGAAGGAGTTATAAGGCTGAGAAAGCAAGGGGGTCATCAGGCTGAGAAAGTAAGGGAGAAAACAAATCCAGAAATTTACATTTTAAGGACTGTGTTAAAATATATCTATGATAGATTTAAAAATTAATGACAATTTAAATTACTATTTCTTATTATAAAATAAATAAATAAATCAAGTTAACATAATAACAATAATGATAATAATAATGATAATAATAATAAATTATATTTCGTAACAAAAAAAGTAAAAAGTATTGCCATCAAAACAAATGAAACAACTTTTCATATAATTTTTCTATGATCATTAACAACACTTATTTTACCAGTTCTAGGATTCTTTGGTAAAGTATTTGGAGAATAAATAATAATGCTTGGTACTTCCATAGTACCATATTCTTCATCCCAATGAATGAACGGATTATATGTTTTAAGTTGAATTAAGAATTTATTCGAAATAATTATTTTCAACTCATCAAAATCACTTCTAGTAGATAATTCATGCTTAGATTCGACATGTATATGCATCATATCACGCAATCTCTCTGATTTCATTATATGAATCGAAAATAATTGTGATAATTCTTCGATTTTTGAAATAGTTGAAGCTATTTCTTCAACAAATACATCACCCCCACCTATTCGAATACAATTATCACTACGTCCAAGAAGTTCTAATGTTTTTAATGTTCTACCACATGGACATGAAAATTGTTGATATGGTATTATTCGTCCACGATCACCTATTTCATATCGAATCATTGGCATTAATGTTCGATTTAAATTAGTTGCAATTATTAATCCTTCATTTCCATCTTCAACTTGAATAACATTTCTTTGATTCTTGCTATTTGAGCTAATAATATCATCTTGTTCATATAAAATTATTTCAATTAATTGCATATTTTCATGAAGATGAAAAGTAGAATTTGTTAAAAATGGACATTGGAATCCAATCGCTCCGGTTTCATTTGATGTGTAACCAGTTGATAAAAAGTGAATAACACCAAAAGAATCTTGAATAACTTGTTTTGCAGCTGGAAAAAGCATTTCTCCTCCTATAACAATATGAATAACTATAATTTTTAATAAATAAATGAGTGTTGTTGAATATCACCTGTGATAAGTTTACAAATATTTAGTTTTTTATTACAACGATTCAAATGCTCAGCAAATGATAAGGCCCAACTAGGCATACATAACATCGCAGTTGGCTTCATCTTATCGATAAAATCAATAACTTGTTCAAATGCGGCGGCTGATCCTATCGGAATAACAGAACAACCTGTGCTTAATAGAGCTAAATTAAATACCCACATACCACCCCAAAACCCACTTGATAGCGTGTTCAAAACCCTATCATCACAAGTAATACCATTCGCCATTAAACCTTTTCCGAGATAACGAGCATTTTCTTTATCTTCCCACTCAGTTCTATAGACATATTTCATATTCCCTGTAGTTCCACCAGAAGCGAATGCAATAGAAAAATGTCTATCAGTGACAATCCCTTCTCCATAAGGGGGGACGAACTGAAGTAACTCTGCTCCATGGAGTGGCTTCATATCACACAGTTGCAATGATTCACTTATTTTATCCTTATAATATTTAGAATGTTCTTTGGATTGATATAATAAATATTTGGTTCTATCATTTACAATTCTCTCTCTAAGTTCATGTGGAATGTAATCGAATTCATCGCTTAAACAACTGATAACAGGATTATAGTTGCTCTTCAAATAATCCAAACCTTGTACATCTTTTTCAACTAATTGCAAAAAACTTGGTAAAATACTTGCAAATAATTGTGTCTCTATCATCCTATCATGGTTATTGTTATTGTAATTGTCAATACAAGTCTTTAATAATTTATCAAAAATATTTGAATTACTTTTATATAAGTAAGTGATATTTTCATTGACATTCGCAACCGTTGTCAGTGTGATTAGAGATGCTATATTATGATCTAATTTTGATTGTGAAGTTACAAAGTTGCTCATTTGTTGATCGGATACAATTAATGTGATTTTATTGTTTGCAATTATTGCAAAACTTATCTGAAAATTGATCCATGAATCAGGTGCATCAACACAATTGATTATTATATTATTACGAAGTGGGTTATATTTTAACAACACATTTTGTGTCATATCATGGATGAATAATTGTAGTGCTTCGACATGCGTTACTTGTTGTCTGATGTAATTATCTAAACCATGACAACCATTGAGCAAAAATGGATTGGAAATATTCAGCCATAACGCAGCAACATGAAGACGTCCAAATGCTGTAGATTCCATTGCTGTTTTATGATTTAATATTTATATTTTGGTTATTATTATATTTATCCTTATCTATAAGTATATTCTTTTTGTACATTTGATATCCCGTAACTTATCAAGTACTTTATCAAGATCTATCTATACGGTAATTCATATTTTTTGTGTGTGTTGTCTGAATAGTAGCACTTTAAAATTTGATTGCGGCTATGTTGAAACCAGTATCTGAAGCTGAGAAAGTCTATATTCGAGAAGGTTGTTCGCTTGATATAAGATCAGATGGTCGAGGTATATAGTTATTTCGTTATTTTCGCACATCCACAAATAATATTTATTATGTACGATACTGTACTGTAGGCCTGAATGATTTTAGACCAATAAGTATAGAAAATAATGTTTTTCCTCATGTGCATGGATCTGCAAGAGTGCAAATAGGAGAAGACTCCGATATTATATGTGCGATAAAAGTAAAACGAACATCAAAATTATTATTTGCTATTTGGCAATATACTGTAATTTAAGATCATACAGAAAGCTTTTGTAAAAATATGAATAAAAATAAAAATAAAATAGAATTTACTTTAATGTCATATAATAAGATAATAATTGTAATTCGAATTGAATTATAATGTGTGATATAATTTTGTTTCTCCTATTTGTATTAAAAAGTCTGAACTATTATTCTATGTGTTTCCATTTAATTTTATCACCAAGAATTAGCTGTGTTTATTAAAGCATGTCTTAATTCCATATCTATCATTTTAAACTTATTCATTGAATTATAAAATATTTTAGTTAGAAGTTGGCGAACCATTAGATACACTACCTGATCAAGGAACTATCGAAGTATATGTGGATATATCACAATCGTGTCGTATTCAGTGTGACGAACGAGTCTTGTCTACGAATGCAGCACAAATCGCGGAGAATTTACAAAAGTTAGTTACTAAAATAATTTACATCTCCATGCTGCATGTTGTAGGCAGTGTGTCATCAACGAAATTATTGCTCTGAATTGCCTAACTTTATAACAAAATATACTCTTTTTTTATAAACTATAGGATATTAATAAGCTCAAATGCAATTGATCTAACTCAATTCTGTATTATTCCATCGAAATATTGCTGGGTGATTCATATTGATTTGCTGGTAAAAGATTATTTTATAATATTTTCAAGATTATTATTTTAAATTAATATCATTATTTTCAATGAAATAGATTCTAAAAATGGATGGAGATCCTACTGATATATCTTCAATCGCTAGTTTAGTCGCATTAGATTGTTTGAAAGTGCCGAAAGTGGAATTATCAGTTGGTGAATCTGGGACTATGGAAGATTTTAGTATATCTGGCGATTTATCACATTCTTCACGATTGAAAGTAAACAATGTGCCAGTATGTGTTACATTATCTAAGGTATAGTAAAGAATGATATGCTGAATATAAATAACATTTCATATCGAGCTTATTATTATATGAATTCTTATCTGATCTGTTGATCAAATTGATAAAACATTATAAATGCAATTATAAACTTTTTAAATGTAGAATTTTCAAAATAGAAATAAATTATTATTTTTTTATGGGCACAATTATTTATTTATTTTTCATTCTTTGGATTTACCTCTGTTCGTTAACTATAGATTGGTTCATCCTTTGTGGTTGATTCAAATAGTTCTGAACAAGCTTGTGCTGATTGTATATTATGCATAGCCATTGATAGTAATGGGAAATGCTGTGGATTAACATACATAAAAAGTGGAAGTTTGAAAGTCAATGAGCTGTCATTAGCTATTGCGGTAAGATATCTGAACTAGGGTTAATTTGTAGTTTTATATTTATTTGTTTCTGATTATTTAGTTTATTTATGGTCTAATGATAATTAATGATATGATGTGACTCTTACTTATTATGCCTTTGAATGTTTTAGCAAGCACAATCTACAGCTAAAGCTATATTTATGCAATTGGATGGATTCCATGAGGCGATGGCAGCAATGTCTATTAGTGGTAATAATAAACAAGAAATGGTGCATGGGCCTGATATTCCACCAATTAGAATGGGATTGCTCGCATAAGATAAATTATAATTATGACCCATTTATTAAGTATTAAGTCTTAAAATTATAAAAAGCATAATAATTCCTTTTCATTTACTTAAATTTATAGAAAATACAAAATCGAAATATCTTATATAAGTTCCATTATACAGTATGGATTGGCATTACCATTACTTTTTGGATTTTGTCAAAATGTAAATATTTTCCGCAATTGTATTTTTGCCTCCAATAGCATATAATATTCTCATTGTATCATCTATATATGACAATCTCCAGATGCCAGTGGTACCATTCAATGATTTATTCACAATAGGAATACCAAATAACTTGAATTGAATCGTTTGAAACTGAACTTTCCATTTATTTGCGGACTTTAATTCTTCCCATGTCGCAACTAGAGATGCTTTAAATAAATTTTCATTAATCAATTCAACATTGTTTTCATACAATTTGTTAGAAAACTTAATATCTTGTGTAACTTTTCCGATAAATGGACCAATTTTACCAGCTGAAGACCCATTATTGGTAGTATAGATAAGATCCCATAGTCCATCGACAGCAGGATTACTAGTCAATGGAACTTTTGATATTTGATTATTGTAAATTTCTAATTGCTTAACCAATTCTTGAATCTCAATTTTGATTTGATTAGATGCTTTTACACCATTAGAAGTGCTCTTAGATTTCAATATTATTGAACTTTTCAATACATCAATTGTTTCTTTATTTTTATTACTCGTTACACTTTTAGATCCAAATAAGTTTTTGGAAAATGATGAAAATACATTTGACATGGCAAAGCGGGTATCTAAAACACGGTGAATATATTTCTGAGATAGTTGAATAATATTACACATACTGTGTAGTACTACTGTATGATTCAAAACTCAAAACACACTACATAAGTTCAAACTGATAATTAAAACAACAACATAAAAAACATCAGTTCTACAGTATATACAGTACACATCAGTGCAGTTGAGACATTTCATACAAAGCTTACTTCGTAAATTTATGTTACCTTGTCTGTACGATTTTATATTCTGATTGAATTGAAACGATGCAATCAATGAAAACAAGGCGATGAAAACTGTAATAGCAATCTTCATCTTATTCTAAGAAATTTTCAAAACCACTACAATCAGTATTTGAGTATTCACGGTATTAACAAAATAATAAATTGTTAAGTTACTGTAATCTGTAGTAGACTTCTTCACAATAATAGCAGCTAATAATAATTATAACGCATCATCACTTTGATTTTTTTATGAGTCATCCACATTTACCAAAACAAAGAGAACTACAATCAAATTATTTTACTATATTTAATAATATTTAGTATGTTGTTTATGATTCTTTTTATTTCAAATCACTACAAAAGATACTTTATCGTATAACGTGAAATTATTCAAAGTTTAGATTTTTGATTTTTGCGGTATCCCTGGGTATCGGGTATTATATTATATTATCAGGCGGTATTATATTATTATATTTCCTGTCTTATACTTCGATGATGATTAGGGATTATTTATTTCAATCAAGAAATGAAGTCATTGATTTAAAAATTTATATATCAGTGCGTCATACTGTCATACTATTGTGAAATGAATAATTGGAATTATTTTTATTAGTTAACTTTTAGACAATGAAATAGTGAAATAGTGGAATTCCCACATACCACATATATTTACTATATGTATTTTACTATAGTATATACTGTAAGTTACTGCACAATGAAATGATAAAAATCTGAACTTTTGAGTTTATTAACAACAATTCTTATCAATTTACTGTGCTTTTGATCTTTTGATGACACTCTCATTCATAGCTCTTGTCTCATTGATGGTCCTTCTTGCATTGCAAATTTCAGGTTAATTAACTTCATTAAATTGAAAAAAAGTTTAATTAGTATGAATGCATTACATTTAGAGGTTTTCATTACTCAAGTTGTTATTGATAAAATAATTTACCAAACATGGCATCCTGTGATCTTTCCTAACAATACAGATATATCATTTGTTCCTGCTTGCTGGAATCATGTTGCATTGTCAACGAGTACTGAAATTATGATTGCGACATCATCCTGTAGTAAAATTGTGCCCATTTATCATAATAATTCTATTGAAAAGGAAGATTACAGTATGAAATCATTATGGATATCTTATGATTATGGTAAACAATGGAAGCAAATATCATTAAATAATAATTATCAACGTAAACCCTCTTCTATTATCGAATTTATTTCATTATCTACCTCAAATAATTGTCAATTTATCGCTATTTTAATTAAATCAACTGATAACATAGTTCAAAATATCAGTAATTATTTATACTTTTCCAATAATTACGGTAAGTCATGGTCGTATTCACAAAATTATGACATCAACGATGTCTTTAATGATAATTTTTCATCAATAAATCAATATTCCAATTTAATCTCACTAGTTGTTAGTGGAAATGGTCAAAGAGTGTATGGATTAACAGATGCTGGCATATTAAAAAGCGGTATTTTAAATGAATTATCTATTTTTCCTCAATTTTCAAAGACTTCAACAACAGTTTCTCAACTATTTTCAAATGATTCAAATAAAAAAATAAATACGAATGATTCGTCAGAAAAAGCATCTAATAAAATAATAAATCCAATTATTCAAAATATTGCTTGTAGCTATAGCGGTCAGTATGTCGCCCTTCAATCGAATAGTTCGATACTTTTATCAAATAATTTTGCTTCAAAATTATCATTTTTTATATCGATTCCATCGTCACCATTAAATAATAGATGTGGAATTGAATACCCAATGTCCTTTACTTCAATAGCTATGGATTCTTCTGGTTTATTTTTATTTACTGGTACGAAAATCGGTCCTAATTATTATTCAAAAAACTTTGGAAGCACTTGGAATACTTCGATTAATTTATGGAGCGATTATTATCGTGGATATCCATGGTTCAATGCAATCAACAGCGTACACAATGGTCGTTATGTTAGTACCATTGACAGTAATGGTGGCTTACATTTGTCATTTGACTATGGGGAGACTTGGTATAACACTCAAGAAAATGATGAATTTAATCAGAATCAATTATCAGTCGCTGCAATGGAAGGTGGAAAATACATATTAGTTGGAGGTATAAATCGAATGATTATTCTTAAATTGCATAGTATTCATGATATATTAATTATTTCTATCATTGTGACATTAATATTATTAATTCTCTTACTCGTTATAAATCATAATAATTTTAATGATAATGGGAATGACAGTTCATCTTCCGATATTCAGCAGGATTTCACATGGTACTATCAATCAAATCATTATTATCATAAGATTGAGTCATTTGATGGAATTCAAAAGGAAGATAATATTGATAATTCAGAAGGAAACAATTATTATCAAAATAATCATATTTAGACAGCCTTTTGTTAGCATAAGTCATTACACTTTTCATTTTTTCTTCCATTTCTAGTTTCGTTTTCATATTTTAATAAATATTATACATTTTCTGAATAATTTTTTTTATTAAAAGGTAATTAATGAAAATTTGCATATCGTATCATATCGTTTCATTTAATTAATATTATATGAAACACAATCCAAATCATAGGATACATGAATATATGATCCTATGTTGAAAATTAAATATCAAAAATTATCATAGCATATAGAAATAATGGATGCATTATCACATCAATTAAATTGATTCTATATCGATCACAAATCTATACTTCACGTCAGCTTTGACTGTACGATCATATGCTTCTTCAATTCTATCAGCAGTTATCAATTCCACATCGCATGTGATATTATGCAAACCACAGAAATCAAGCATCTCTTGAGTCTCTTGAATTCCACCAATCAATGAACCAGTGACAGTTTTACGATCATGTAACAAGGCACCTGGACTAACTGTTAAATCACATGGTGGAGCACCCACAATAACGATTTTACCATCCACTTTCAAAAGATCACAGTATGATTTAAGTGAGTAAGGTGCAGATACAGTGCTTAGGATATAATCAAATGATGCTCTTGCATTTTCAAATGCTATTTCATCAGTTGAATCTAAGAATGCATGCACTCCCAATTCATTCAATGCACTATCTTTTTTACTAGTGCCACGAGAAATGACAGTGACATGAGCACCAAAAGCCAAGCCGAATTTCGCGGCAACATGTCCTAAGCCACCGAATCCTAGCACTGCAAATTTATGGTGAGGTTTCAAGCCAAAGTGAATTATTGGAGAGTAGGTAGTAATTCCTATCAAAATAGATTTTAAGTTGAATTCACACTTTAATTTGTTCATGATCAACAAAAACCTATTCTAACCTGCACATAACAATGGAACTGCTTTTGCTCGATCTAAATTGGTTGGAACAGATACTACGAAGTTTTCATTCACAACAATTGATTCTGAGTAGCCACCATAAGTAACTTTGCTGCCAGTTTGTTCACTGTCATCACAATGATCATACTTTTTCACAGTATCATTGTAAGTCCAAACACACCCAGTTGCACAATATTGTTCATCCCCCCTTCTACAATATGTGCATTTTTGGCAGCTACAATAAAAAATTACCTTGTTAATAAAAATACGGGTATCAAAGAAATAAATCAAATTTGTTTATGATTTACCTGGCAACCATACATCCCACACCAACATTCTGCCCAAGAGTAAATTTAGTGACTTCTTCTCCAACTGCGACTACATTTCCGATAATTTCATGGCCAGGTACCCTAAATGTTTTAAATATATAAATATGATTAATTATCAGAAATTAAGTACTTTATACGAAGTAACACTAAGTAGTGCTGCAAAGAAAAGTATCAATGCAGTCTTATTACGATAAATAAAGGTTTATTAAGTTCCTACACTTACATAGGAAATGTTGCTTTGCCCCATTCTTCTCTAACCTTCAAATGCAGAAAGAAAATGTATGTTATGATAATAGATATTCAAATTTCAAATTATTGTACGCTGCAATAGATTTTAAAATGCTTACTTGATGAATGTCACTATGACAGATGCCAGCATATACGATTTTGATTGCTACATCTCGCTTCCCAACAGCTCTACGTGTAATTTCATATTGTGCGAATGGTCCATTAGGTTGCATAGCAGCATAGCATTTGCAAGGGAATGGTTTTTCATACTCAATGGTAGCCATTTTAACTTTTGTTCCTTGCGGTAATAAATAAAATGCTTATTATTTTATAATTCTTTGATAGCGAATCACGGAATAACGGAATAACAAAAGTATGAATTTCCTGGATTTATTATTAATGGTATGGTTTTGGATTCTCCCAACACACGTCAGCAAAAAGTACCAGTTCTTTTGTTTTCCATTCAATTCATCAACTTAAAGTAATTGTAGCGAATAAGTTTTCATGATTTTAAGACGACATTGAGATGTTATTATAATTTAAATCACTCTGTATAATTTAAACAACTTGAGTCTTCTTTCAAGCATAAACTTCTTGGTTTTTAAACTCAGTCAACTTGCGTTGTTTTCATTTTAATATGCATAATAAGAGTTGTATAGTGCAACATATTATTAATTTAAAATTGATACAAAAATCAATTATCTAAAAAAAATCGAAAGCAAACAGTAAAATTACCATTCTTATCTATTGAACTCATCAATAAGTACAGTTGTCAAGAGAAAAGCTTCTCAAAGTGTTGAGAATGTTGGCAATTTTATTGTAACTAATAAGAGAAACAAATGCATTTGAAACAGATAGCCAGACAGCGAGTCATGGGAAAGTATTTACTACGCGCTGCCATTGCTATTCTAGTCTTTGTCACATGTAGAGGATGCAACAATCACAATCTTACAGATACAAGTACTGTATATCTTAGTGTGAGAATAATTATCGTAATGAAAACAGTAATTAATAACTTAACAGTAGTAATAATCAATTAGATACAACATTATCCTGTACCATAAGTCAAATTAAAACATTAACTGGTTAATTGAAGGCAAATAGTTGCATTCGTATCATATCAATTCATAATAAAGTTGAGCATTAGGCAAATATTATTTCTTTGATTCTTCGTGCTTTTGCTCATCAATTTCATCACGATTCTTGTAACCTTTCCATTTACGGGTAGTTCTATCCCAGTCAGGGTCAATTCCAGCATCATGTGCACCAGTATTCATATATAACCCTCTCTGTCTCATACTCCCACTTATTTTCTCTCTAGATTCAGTGTGTTGCTGAATAAATTATAAATGTTACTAGGGTAAATTTTATGTCAACATTTATATCAAATACAGTACGTACCCAATTAGATCTGACAATATATGGAATAGAGAACATTGTTAGTCCAAACAGAGCAACTAAACTTGAAACAATCACATTATTCCTGTTTAATTTGGGAAAGACCATTATTATATAATTATTTTTCTCCTGAATATTGAATATCGTGAACGTTATCAATAATTTGTATGCGTACAGTAATTATTACCGAATTGAGCAGCGTATCTAAAACCAAAAAAGACTAATTCGAATCATCCAATCTCTGCGTGATGATGTGAGATGATAAAAATATAAAATATAACTAGAATATAACAAGAAACACACTTATCCTTAATTCTAATTTTAATTCAAAAATTCAGAATAATAATGCGTTTGATTCAAAACATAAAGTATACAAGGTACAGACAATACAATAATAGTACAATTCAAGACACACATACCGTACCGTAATAACATATTACCGGTACCGGGGAGCTATATTTATTAAGGATGTAACGTCATATCACTATAAATCACAAGAAACAGGTGTATTCATTTATTTATTTTAATTTTATTGTTTATTATGTAACTTTTAAATTCTGTTTCTAACTATTTAACATAACGAAGCATTTCCAAAATTTCACGCCACGATGATTTTTTTAGTTTTTTTCAAAAATTGTAAAATCATCAAACCAAATCGTCGCAAAGACAATCCTCAACAAGATAGTACAGTGTTTATGTATTTTGGTGATTCTCAGGGTTGAGAACAGAAAATGTTTAATTAATTGTGGAATTGCTTACGTTTAATTAAATATCTCCCTTTCAAATTTTGATTTTTGAATCCATTTCATTCATACTGCAGTTAAATATTTCATTTATCATTTCAAATGAGCTCCACAGAATCAAAATTCGGAACATTTTCTGATTCCCATAATCCAATTTTGAATGATGAAGAAAGTGGAAAAGCTTCATCCCCCGAAGTTTTTAAGAAATCCCATGGTTTGACAAGTATAGAAGCTGCAGATTTATTGGTGAAATATGGTAAAAACGAATTGCCTGAAAAGATAATTCCATTATGGTATATATTTATTTCCTTGTTGTGGCAACCGATGCCTATAATGATATGGATCGCCTCGGCTGTAGAATTAGCCATATCAAACTATTTGGATATGAGTATATTACTATTAATCCAATTCGCAAATGCTTCAATTGCGTTCTATGAAACAACTAAAGCTGGTGATGCTGTAGCGGCACTAAAAGCATCATTGAAGCCTGAGGCTACTGTTAAAAGAGATGGCAAATTTTTCACCATAGATGCGTCCTTATTGGTACCAGGAGATTTAGTTCTTTTAGCAAGCGGGTCAGCAATACCCGCGGATTGCAGAGTAAATCACGGTACAATAGATGTTGATCAAGCTCAATTAACAGGAGAATCTTTACCTGTCACTATGCATGAAGGTAGTGCTTGCATGATGGGATCAACTGTTGTGCGCGGGGAAGTGGAAGGAACTGTAGAATTCACTGGTCAACATACATTTTTCGGCAAAACCGCTGCTCTCCTGCAGGTATATTGCACATCTACATACAATTGACCACTTGTGTTGATTTTTATATTTATTTCTAATTTAATTTTCAGAACGATAACGAGATAAGCAATTTGCAGCAAGTGTTGGTGGACATTATGATCGTCTTGGTTTTTCTGTCTTTGTCGTTGTGTACTATTGTGTTTGTTTATCTCATACAAACAGAAGATGTGATTGACTCTCTCTCATTTGTTGTCGTATTAATGGTTGCTTCTATTCCTTTGGCTATTGAAATAGTCACTACCACAACTTTGGCTTTAGGATCAAAGGAATTATCACACCATGGAGCCATTGTCACTCGATTGTCAGCCATTGAGGATATGGCTGGTATGGCTATTCTATGCTCAGATAAAACTGGAACTTTAACAATGAATCAAATGGTTATACAAGAGCACACGCCGACATATACGGAAGGAGAAACTCAATACAGCATACTGAGGTAAGTGATGCTGTCAATCGTTTGTAATTACTCTTCTCACCACTACTCCCATCTTCTCACAGATATGCTGCAATGGCTGCTAAGTGGAAAGAACCACCTCGTGATGCATTAGATCGCCTCACTTTAGGAACAGTTGATTTATCTTCATTAGAAATTATGGAACAAATTGATTTTCTACCTTTCGATCCCATCATAAAGCGAACTGAAGGGACTGTTCGAAATCGTGAAACTGGCGAAACGTTCAAAACAAGTAAAGGAGCACCACATGTTATTGCAAAGCTTGTAGCAAATGAACAAGTTTCCAAACTGGTGGATGAAGATGTTAAAGTTTTAGGTAGGAATATATGATCGAATTGTAGGGTGCAGTGTATAAATCTTACTAATTTCGAATTATGTTGATAGGTGAAAAGGGAATCCGTTCATTAGCTGTTGCAAAAACAGATGCGGATGGTAAATGGAATATGTTGGGATTATTGACTTTTCTCGACCCACCTCGTCCTGATACAAAACAAACTATTGAAGATGCTCGTAATTATGGTGTCATGGTGAAAATGATCACTGGCGACCATTTATTAATCGCAAAAGAGACAGCTCGTAGATTAGATCTTGGTGAAGAAATATACCCTTCAGATGGTTTGCCTATGCTAGACCCGGTAACTAAGCAAAAGCCAAAGAATTTATCACGTGATTATGGTGATCTATGTTTAGCTGCTGACGGTTTCGCTCAAGTATTCCCTGAGCACAAATATTTGATTGTTGAATGTCTTCGAGAATTAGGATATAAAATTGGAATGACAGGTATATATATCATATATTGCTATTTAATATCTTTCATAATATTATTATTAATATTAATCAAAACGATAGGTGATGGTGTTAACGATGCTCCAGCATTGAAACGTTCTGATGTTGGTATTGCTGTGCAAGGATCAACTGATGCTGCTCGTGCAGCAGCTAGTATCGTTTTAACTGAACCTGGTTTGTCCACGATTATTGATGGCATTATCATCGCTCGTTGCATCTTCTTGAGAATTCGAAATTTTATCACTTATCGTATTTCAGCAACACTTCAGTTGTTGTTGTTCTTTTTCATCGCAGTGTTTGCATTTCAACCCATTGATTATCAACCAGCGGAGAATCCTGATGATGCTGACTGGCCAACATTCTTCCATATGCCTGTGTTGATGTTAATGATGATAACACTTCTTAACGATGGCACCCTTATTGCTATTGGATATGATAATGTGACACCATCCAAAACACCAGAAAAATGGAATTTAAGGGTCTTATTTTTCATTGGAATTGTTCTTGGTGGTGTGGCATGCATATCATCTCTCATTTTGTTATATACATTATTAGACAGTTGGACTGAAGGTTCAATCTTTCAAGAGTGGGGATTAGGAGGTTTATCTTATGGACAAATCACAACTTCCATTTATCTGAAAGTGTCAATATCTGATTTCTTAACATTATTTTCATCACGAACAGGTGATGATTGGTTTTGGTCTTCATCTCCAGCTCCAATTTTATTCGCAGCAGCAACATTTGCATTGACTACATCTACTGTGTTAGCCATTGCTTGGCCATCTTCAACCATTGATGGGATTTATGTCTTAGGATTGGGTAGAAGAGAGCCATATATGCTTGCAGTATATATTTGGATTTATTGTGTGATCTGGTGGTTCATTCAGGTAATAGTAACATAGAATAATTTTATGGAACAATAATAATAATTTACGATAAAAATGTTTTGTTTATTAGGATGCTTGCAAAGTGGTGGCATACAAATTTCTAAGATACTATAATATTTTTGGAATTAATGATACTGGCAAAGTTGTAATTCCTCCATCTACAATTGATTATTTGAAAGAACACGAAGAAAAGATTAAGTTATTAAATCCTACTGAGCATCACTAGATAGACTCCGTTGTTTTTGATTGCAATAAAAAATAAAATATGTATTTTTGTCTAGTTCTAATTATGTTAATTTTGGTGACTTTGCTTTTGTGTACAAGTATACTGTAGCATTTATAAAAAAGACTATAAGCATATCGGATATGAATTAATGAATTATACTGATTTTGAGTTTTTTCGTTAATTTTTTAATAAATTCGATTGGAAGCATGGGATATAGGTATCATTCATTCAAAACAAAAATTACCTTTTCAGTTTGAAAAACTACTGTAAATAATTTATAAATATAGATTATTTATTTACAATATATACCCACGAACTCAGTGCATTTGGTTAGAGCTGTTAAATGTAGAGCAGAGAATATGGGTTTGTGTAAGCATTAAAAATTACCGTCTTCCGTTAAAATATTATAAGTAGTATTTGTATCCATCGTTAATCAAAAATATTATTTTAGAAGAAAATAAATTCTTCAATATCCATATCCATGAATGAAACGGTTTACTAAATTGTAAAATTTACCGTAATTCTATTTTTAAATTTTCAAATTTTTTAACATTATTGTTGTAACAAGCACTAATACTAACGATCATCCTCTTTTCCTAAAAGTACATTTTTAATACAAATCTTATAGTAATAACGAAACATCCAATGGTTCGCTGATTTTTACTAAATATCGAAATCATATCATGAACGAAATTGAATATGACAGTGAGTTTAATTTACATTTGATCGATTTATGCATCAAACCAACTCAACAAATTCCAGATGCTATGAATTTGTCGAGGGCCAAAAGTGTCTTGTTGAGTGACGAGTTCTTATTTAATAATCAAATCAAAGAGGATGATAATTATGCGTGTGATATCGAAATTGAGGATAAAAATATTTCAAAGAATAAAAGTGTAATTTCAATTAACAATTATCAAGACAAAACTCCTGATGTTAATAATAGTATAGATATATGCTCATATAATTTTTGTGAAGTTGGAAATAATGAAAATGGGATTGTATCACCGAGACATATAATTTTGTCCCAATCGTCCAACAATATTACCAATCCATCCGTAAAGTTGACAGCTTTAAACAATAATTTAGATAATGAAAACATGAATAAACCATTAGTACGTACGAATTCTAATGCTGAATTGGAATCAGAAATGAATGTTATTGATTTATGCATTATGCCTACTCAGCAACTTTCTCCTCAATCAATTATTAAACTTTCTAATGACGATTCCAATAATAATGAAAGTAATAATTTTGAAGAAAATAGTTTGAATTGTAGTGGTGTTAAATTTAAAGAAGAAAATAGCATTATATCAAGTGGTGCTAAAATATCAAAAGAATTTGTTTACGAAACCGAAACTGAAAGCAATGATCAGGATGATGAAAATTATTATGATTTTGATAAAAAAGAAGTTTATCTTGCGACTCAAGTGGATGATTCCTATGAATATAATGCACATAATAATAATGATGATAGTTTAGGACATAATAAGATTGGTGATCAATTATTAAATAATGGTGCTGTTGATGATGAGAATGAAATCGACAAAACAGTAAATAATATTTTGAATAATAATAATAATAATAATAATAGTAATAATGAAGATGAGATGGAAACAAATAATATGATAGACTTGTGTATAATACCAACCCAAACAATAAGGTCGCAAACTATTAATGACCAAATTATAGATAATTTTACTAGTGAAATGAAACACGATAATAATCATATTATGAATAATAGTGATATTGGATTGGATAAAGTTACTAATTTTGATACGGAACAAATATATGATTCAAATAATGGTAATAAGAATCAAACTCCATCAAATCATGACTCATTGAACAATATAGATAATTCTAATCTTAATAATAAACTGATTACCTCTCAAGAAATCACTTTCAAATTAGATTTGTCAAATGAGGAAGTCGTACGGAATACAATAATAATGGAGTCTATGGTCATCATCGACACTTCCAACGACATTAAGGATAGTAGTCAGAATGGTCATGATAACAATAACATCAATAATTTGAATCATAATAATGATATGGATAATTCAATAATTATATCGAGTAGTGCTAATGTAAGTGCAATGCCAAGCGAGGATGAAAATGATGATATTATGGAAACAAATATGATTGACTTATGCATCTTACCAACACAAACAATCAAATCTCAACCGATTCCTGATCAATCCCAAAATGAAACTGTTCATAATTATCAATTGACGATAAATGATACTATGGATAATAATAATAATAATAATAATAATAATAATAATAATAATAATAATAATTTGAGTGAGTTTGTTTTTGTTGCGAATGAAGAAAATATATCATTCGTACAGCCTGTACGTTTAGATGAGACAGTTATCCCTTCTAATCTCACCAATAATAATGATTATTTGCATGTCGAAGATGATGATGGTCAAATTATTGACACTTCTGGCAATAATAGTAATGTTAATTCCATCAATTCTAAAGTTGATGATTACACAAATATCAATAATGCTAATAATATCGACGATGATGAAGAAAATGATGAAAATATTATTGACTTGTGTATTCAAGCTTCACAACTTGATTATGATCTCCTTCCGTTTGGAGATAATATTGAAGGGAATAATCTGTCGAATCTTAATCATGACCAATTAAGCGGAATTTCTAATGTTAACATAACTCAATTGCAAGGAAATGAGAATAATAATATTCCTTTTACTTCCATCATACCAACATCGGTTAGTCAAAGTATTAGCATGACATGTGAAACAACACAATTATCACCATCCATGCTAGGCGCTAAGCCTGATCGTACACATCAACTACTAGACAGGTAAATTGAGATAAAAGCTTATTAATTAATTGATTAACTCTTCGACATTAATTTACAAACAAAGAATTAATGTAACTCGTATTATAATCAATTATTATCTGTTCATTATAGTTGCAAAACGGACTTGACGAATGGATCCCAAAATGCTAATAATCTATTATATGATGAGCAACATCAGCACAGTAGTAGTGCAAGAATCGAAGAAACTGCCTTGAGTGCGATTTTGCATGTGTCAAAGAAAGCACGAACAAAGGTGACTCCAAGCCCATGGTTATATGAAGTTGATGATGTCATTCTTACAAATTCTACAACAGTTAATAATAATAATAATAACAATAATAATAATAGCAATAATAATAATAATAATAATAAACCTGCGATCACCAACATCTTTCATCCAGCTGAAATTGACATAAATATTTTATCAAATAATGACAATAATGAGGATGATTGGATTAGTAGCAAAAATATTAATAAATCTCCGAAATCAACTCATTTACAACTTCATAAAAATGATTATGATGATATTGTCAATCACTCGATCAACACAAAAATACTGAATGATAATAATAATAGCAGTGCTTCAAAATCGTCTCTCGTTGGAATAGCATCTGCTAATACTCTGAAAAATAATACTATTTCAAACAATCAAAATGAAATAATCGAGCAAATGAGACTACTCAAGGAACAGTATATGAAGTTAGAACAACAATTAATATTACATAATGATATTATAAAGCATGATAATAATAATGATAATCATGAAATAATCATTGCAGAGAGTCTTCAAGAACATGACAATATAAATATTACCATCGAGGACAATAATAAAACCGTTGATAATAAAACAGAAAATAATAGTAAATTTGAAATTACTAATAATTCTAATATGGTTGATAATATGACACGAGGAAATAAAAATGAATCATATAATCGAGATGATGATGTGGGATATGAGATGATATCACAACCAAGTAAGTATGCTATATCCGGTCTAATGATGCTAAAAAATAAAGCTAAACTTACTATTGAATCAAATGATAGTTATGACAATAATGACAATAATAATAATGATGATAATAAAAATAATGTTATTCAATCCACTCCCTCTCATGCTGTTTCATCCATTCTACCAGCTTCAACAACTAGCACGACTTCTGCATCTACTAACTCTTCCACGCCAAGTAGAAGATTTTCATCTTTTATAAAACCAAAATTAATATCATCTACGACAAGCAATGTGAGTGCTATTGCTAACAATAATAATCATGATAGTGAGAATATTCATGATGATCAATCAGAAGTACCCATTCATAATAATTTTAAAAGATTAAAACGTAGAAAATATTATGATCCTTTAAATGCAACTTTGAAATTGAATAATAATAATAATAATGATGATAATAACAGTAATAATAATGCTAGAAGTTACAGTAATAATGGCTTAGTTGGCATCAAAGAAGATGATAATGAAAATGATGATTATGTTAATATGCCACTTTATCCTGATGTAGAATCAAGTCAAGAAAAATCAACGAAAAGCAATAGTGTGAAAAACAAACCGATTTCTAGTCAATTAGAATTAGTTAAAAAGAATGAAATCAAGAATGTTAATAATAATAATATTAATCATAATAAAAGTAATAATAATAATGATAATAGTAAAGGGCGTAATGTTAATGACAATAGTGATAATAAAAAGAGTCAAAATAAGGATAAAAATACAACTATATCTAACAATGACGATGAGTTCGAGTTTACATTAAGCAATAAAACCAATGATAATAACCATAATTCATCTATGAAACATGATGAAAACAAGATTATTTATAATGATATAATTTCATTCAGTGAACAGCACCTTCCTTCTGATATCCCAACATCCTTTATGATCAACATACCCAATAAATTCGCATTATTATGGCAAGAATTACAGAATAAAAGTTGGTATTGGACGAAAGGGAAAGGGTTAGTTGCATGGTATTACATCCGACCTAACTATACAGTGAGTCCACCAAATACAAATGGTATCCATTATTTCTGTTCAGAAGATGAAGTGATGAGGTTTATTATTTTAACAATTCAAAAAGTTATGAAACAATATATCGAATATTGTGATCAAAATCGTATTATTTTAAATGATAGCCAAGATATGGTTGGTAATTATGATAATCAAGAGAAGAAAATCGAAAAAACTTCGAAAATAAATTCTAAAAAAGATAAAATTAGTAATGCTAATAATGATATAATAATCAAGTCAATTACAAATAATAACACTAATAATAACAATAGTAATAATATCAGTCCATCGAATGATGACAACTCAACCATCAGTCCTAACCCCTTACCTGATATTATGACCATGTCATGGTCTTCATTATGGAATATTCTTCGAGCTAAAGGATGGCATTGGGATTTTGGTACTGGTCTTGTTGAGAGTTGGTATATTATGCCTGAATATGATAGTAAAAATGCAGTTGAAAATGTTCATAAGTTTTGTCGTATTAATGATGTTCGAAGATTTATCAGAAAATTGAATTGGCCTGAATTTCAACCATATTATAAATCAAATAATAGTAGTCAACATAGTCAAAACAGTAATAATAATAAAAACAATAATAATAATGACAATAATAAAATAAAAACAAGTGCTCCAGTTACTTATCATGATAGCCAAGCATCTCAATATCATAATGATATTTCTAATTCTGAATGGCAATTATCGACTCATCGAAGAAAAAGAAAAATTAATCATCCGAAATTATATGATAATTATGATCGAGCTGAACATGTAGAAAATAGACATAATAATATTGACGAAGTGGGAAAGGATTCTGAAGGTACGAAAAAACATGTTAATTCAATTGCGACAGTCATCCCCTCCTTCAGTAGTAATAGTAATAATAATCATAATAACGATAATAATAAGAATAATAATAGTAAAAAAAGGATTCAAAATAATGATGATCGACCGAATGGGAATAAGCATTATAATGATTCTTTACTTGTCAAAAGAAAAGTTGATGATTCTAATGGAATACCGGTGGAACCGGTTGCTTATCGCCACAATATTGATTTTCAAGATGATGATGGTCCAACACAAGTGCAGGTTAGATATAATATTATTGTATAATTATGTGTTATAATCTCTATTATTTGTTACTATTATTATTGTTTTTTCGAACTCTGAAAAAGCATATGATATCACTTAAAATATAATAATTTTTTTATGTTTAACTTTATTATTATTATTATTATTATTATTATTATTATTATTGTTATTATTATTATTAATCATCTTTAGGGAATATCACCGATGATTATTCGCACTAATAAAGACAAGCTATCCGAATCCAAGTTGCAGTTACACGTTGTTTCCAACGATACGCTTCTTTTGAAAAGAAGACAAAACGATAATAACAAACCAAATAATAATTATAATGATGATATTAAAATTAATAATAATGATAATATAAATAATATTTATTATAGCAACAATAATAGTATTAATAATAATAACAATAATAATGATATTATTAATGGCGGTTCTAATCCTTCATTTGATGTGATTAATGATCGTCATTCTTCAATATTATCTCAATTCAAAGTTGATAATTTAATGAAAGGAATACAAACCAATATCTCTAATAATGATAACAATAATAATTATAATAATAATATGAAAAGTTCAGAAAATAAAAGAAATAACAATAATAATTTCAAATCTTCATTTTATCATAATAAAGAAGATAATGGCATATTTCATCAAATTAAATTTTATTTGAGCGGATTAAATGAAAATCTCAAGTAAGTCAATCGTTTATTAAAATAATAAATTTTATAATAATAATAATAATAATAATAATAAATTATTCGTGATTATAATTTTGACTTTTTAGAGTATCACATAATAATTATTAAGTTCATTCCTCCACTCATTAATCATATTATATTAACTAGAAAATCATTGCTTGATATCATCACAAGAAATAAAGGGACTGTAATTGATGACTTACCAACTGAACTTGACCATAGTTCATCTTTCTCCACTTCTGATGAAGACATGAGCAACTGTGGCATAACCTGTGATATACCACTCCTCATTAGCATACCAACACTTTTCCGTCGACCAAACTTTTTGATGGCATTAGCATTAGGATGTCGCTTAGTACACGTGCAATGGATATTCGATTGCATCCGGTTGAAGGAATTGCTGCCAATTTATCGTTATTTGTTACCATCCGGATGCTGTATACATTATCCGGTATATGTGTTCCCTGTCGCATATCCACCACCTCCAGAGGGAATATTCTCAGGTAAACTATAGTTAATAAGCTAGTGGTAATAATTATAGAATAATGTGCTAAGTCACATGTACCACAAGAGTTTATGACATACAACGATTAACGTACCACCTCACATACAAACATTAAATCTAAAAACTATATTTTCTTATAATAAATTAAAAATAATATTTAGATAATATAATATTTATAAAATAATAGATTATAATAGATAAAATAATATTTTACTTGTTATTGAGCCTTAATTTTTATGACATATTTTGTGAATGTGTTTGACATTTCCTGCATGTTTTAGATATTTCGCAAAATGTCCCGTGATGAGCACGAAATAATAATGATAATAATTATTATAAAATTATTATTATGTGTTTCTGATTTTATTAATTGCTTATTTTTAGGATTGCGAATGCTCAATTTAGCAGGGATTGTGTGGGATAAGATATTATTGAATGGCGGGGCTGGTCTTGTAAATCATGATAATGCATTATTTCATTCATTAAAATCTGGTCAGAATGTGTATAATGGTCGCATCATTCCCATCGATTATATCATAGTAGACCCGTATGATTTCACAGAATATAAGCCGGATGATCGGATGAGCATCACCCCTCATAATAATAATAAAGACAAAAAAGATAAGAAAGGATTATCAGCATTAGAATATTCTGTGGTTAAGGTGTGGTCCGATCGAATTTTACCGTCACACGATAAGTTATCTCAGATAGGCGTGGTGACGACTGACTGGATCGCATCTTGTTTGCAGAAGGGGGTGTTGGTGGATGTGTCTGAAAGTGACATATTCTCACTACCTCCTCAACCAATCACATCCCCCTATGCTATAAAATCTCAACAAACAGGCGAGAGATACACCAAATATGATATTATTCGATACAAACTGCAGAATCATATGAGCGGGATCGGTTCAAACGCAGCGATGAAATATAATATTCAACATAACAATCATAATAGCAATAATAGCTCCAAATCACAATCATCTGGCTATGCGATAGGAAGGATTTTGCAATTTAGTCGACATAAAATAACATCGCCTGTCATCGTCCGGATCAGTCCCTTGAAACATGTCATAAATAATAATAGTAATATCAGTCAGAGGGAGTTGCTTTGCAGCAATGAAGAGATTCTTATTGATTCATCAGCTATTTGTGGGAAAATCTCAGTATTGTCTATGGAATCATTTCAATCACTATCTTATTGCCGTAATAATATTTATCAACAGAATAATAATAATAATAATAATAACAATTATAATTATTATTCTGATGAGAATGTAATATATTCTTTGAATCAGCAATCATTGCTTTATTGCATTAATAATAATAGTAATAATAATAATAATAATATACAGTCCATTCCGATGCAAATACAGCAGTCACAAGATTACTGATAATTTTGGGCCCTGAGCTTAGAGTTATTACTCAATTCTGTTGTATTAATAACGGAAGATGGAATGATCAATAATGCTTATATAATAACTGTGAGTTTAGATTGACAATTATCATACTGATGATTTTGTAAAGCTATTTATGATGGATACTCTCGATTATGGTTATTATTTATTGCAAAAACTAGGTCTGAAGGTAACCTCTACATGAATCTTAAGAAATAATTAATTTTAATTTTGAAATGGTTGATAAATTAATATTAGCAATCTCTGTGATGGAATATTTGAAAAGATTATAGATGCTAAATGTGGCTCCTCTATTGGTCCCTTAGCTTAACTCCCGTTGATAATATAAATGCAACAAGTGAAATAATAATATTTCATTCTTCCTCGTTTATAATATTTATAATGTATCCAAATAAATGCTTAACTTAAAATAATAATGAAATTGTTTCTTGGATTATTTTTAAATGGTTTTTATTTGAAATTATTTTTTTGATTTTTAATAAAAATCAAAATGAATCTACTGCGTGTAGTCGAATAAAATAAAGAGTAATAGCGAACTCAATACAGAGCGTGAGTAAGTATACAGGGAGGATGAAGAGACATTATTCAGATTATTTTTATGAAATAATTTTTAGAATTTTATATTCCTGAAGTGGTTATAATACTAGGGGTAAGTTAGTCATATATAATAATATAATTTATATTATAACTTCCTTACTTAAGCTCATGAAGTCAATCTTCAAACTCATCATTAAACTCAACCATACATGTTTTTCGTTATCATGAAAATCTACTTCATAAATATCACCATTTTCATTGCGATAATTACCATAACCATTGTGCTGATTGTCTTTAAACTCGCCTTTATACTATCCCGGTATTCTTGTATGCCCCTTCATACACACCACAATTGTATACACCATGGCCATGTATGACATTATCCTTATACTCGCCTTCAAATAGATAACCATTATTATAACAACGATACTTTCCATTACCATGTCTACTATCATCGACTTCATACAATACGCCTTCAACCACATCGCACCGGTATTACCATACCATACGTTTTATGTTTTATTATTAATGCTTCTCGATTTGAGCCTTCTTAAATATGCAGTATCTATACTTGAATTGTCATATTTATTATTTTAAGAAAAGTCAAATTAGGACGTCAATAAAAACGTCTCTTTTGCAATAACTATTGAGAGTCCGGTTCATTTTCGGAAAAAAACACTTTGCAGGTCGTGTATATGAAAATTAAGACAAATTAGCTGCATTTTCAAGAATTACGTTAAAATTGCAACTTAATATGGTAAAGTAATATTTAAATTTAAATACCATCCACTAAAAATTTAAAATATTCTACAAAATGAAAATATAGCTTTTAAAAGACCAACCTCGATCTTTTTTTTTTGTGTACCGTTGAGCTCTCTTTTTGTCATTTCTCGGCGTTTTAATTAAATTGTTTGAAAGAACACTCAAATTGTTTTGTAATTTTCCTTAAAAGAAAGCTTTACCAATATTTTGCACATCAGCATAACGTTATATTTTATTAAATAGGGGTGTGCTAGTAAGTCTTGGCAAAGTGGAAAGGGGTTATTATTAATAAAGTTTTGTTAGATAGATGGATAGATGTCGGACGGACATGATGATAAAAAATATAAAATGTTAAAATCTTTAGATACTCAAGCTACGCCTGTTAACAAATCTGCACTCATGATCGATTCTACTACATACAATTTTCTTGGAACAAATTGTAAAAAACGACCAATATGTGAAGTTAATAATGTTGAGGAAGGCGACCAGCAGGCAAGGAATTTTGTTGACGAATCTTTGCGATCTCTACTTTATGGATATAATTTGGAAGTTGCTAGTAACGTCAAAATCGAAGAAGTTAATCGCTTTGTTAAAAGGTTGAGGGAATTTATTCGACTTCGAATAGAAGACGCGAAAGATTATGAAATGATGGACGGAGCCATTCAATTCCTTTGTAGTCACCCTGAAATGCTTAAAGTTGCTTCTAATGCAAAAATTACCGAGCAGATAACAGCTATGTCAATTTTGAACGATTTCAAGGATTTCTTTGATAAGTTTGATAAAGAGTTTATTGAAAAAAGAAAATATGTGAAGGAGTTAAAGAAAATGAACAAATATAAAGATGGTTATCTTATGAATTTGAGTAGCATTTTGTTCTCAATATCCATAGAGTTTCACATTCTGAATCATCGATTAATGCCTGACTCCAATCAATCACAGTTGAGCACCATTTTCACTTACGGTGCACATAAGTATAAGCATGAGGACAAAGAGTTTGCGATTGTTTTTCTCAATCCCGATGATAACATTCATAATTTGATCGAATTTGTCAGAAATTTCGAAATGATTGAGAAAGAATTCAACTTTTCTCTGAATAAGCAGATAGCAATGTATTGGAATGTGTTGTATTTGATTCAATCGAGTAATTTGGAATATTCATGCAGAACTGGGGGCAAAAATTCAGAAAATGCAGCATTGTCGGCGACAGCGAGGAATGCTATGATAAAAAAACAAGTACCGTCATTTAAAAGAAAAGATTGCTATTATCAGTGCAAGTTGCAAAAGTTGGATAATGGTGATGTGGTAATTGTCGAGGAGAAAATAATGAACGATAGCAATGTCATCCGCTCCAATGCCAATCATCATGACTCTTTTTTAGTTGGTGAAACTCAAAGCTACTTTATACCAGATTCTATGATGCAACAGACAGTGCTCTACCCAGCAACCTTTTTATTTAATGCCCCTATTCAATTGAACTGGAACTATAACAATGTAAATCTCATCAATAATAGCACATATCCCGTGTATCAACCAATCTTATTTAATTTTAATGCCCAGATGCAATTCTGTAATCGCTCTAACCAATATTATCACAGCTATCAACAAGATGGTTATAATAATTGGACTGATATCAATTCTTCCGTACAACAATCTGTTGTTGTAATACCTCCTAACAATAGTAATTATTCCGATGAAATTATCGTTAATATAACAGAAGAAGTAATTCTTCGCTTCGTTCTTAATGATGATAAAATTTTACCCATATTTAAATACTTATTTAAATCAAAGAAAATGTTTGATATGCCTCAATCGTGTGGAGCGGACATGCTCAAATACTACTGGAATAATTGGAAAAAAGTCAAATCAAATATAGTTTCGCGTTAATACTCCTTTGTTAATAATCCTTTTATGTAAAATCAAAGCAAAATATTTTATTTTTCATACCATTGTATAAATATATGACACTTTCTAAAAATGCTTTT
Organism: Epipyxis sp. PR26KG; assembly: GCA_015144975.1. Classification (NCBI taxonomy): domain Eukaryota; class Chrysophyceae; order Chromulinales; family Dinobryaceae; genus Epipyxis; species Epipyxis sp. PR26KG. Next base: position 2,067 of record VKHH01006016.1, on the reverse strand, counting down.
GTAAAATTATGATATATATATATGTATTAGTGTTGTTTAAAATAATTATTTTTATGTGAGAATTGAATCGACGAAAATAAATATTATAATAATCAGAAGTCGATTTCAGTTTTTATTCTCTTAGATAACACATTCAGGCTAAAAACTATAAATCGCAAATAAGGTTTATTTATTGGTAAGATTATGTTATTATTATAACCCCTTGATCAAACCGTTTTGACTGGCGGTCATTTGGAGTGGAAGAAATATTTGTTTAATAACAATTATAATAGATGATTGAACACAATGTTCGTCAGGGATAATTTTTTCGCAACGGCTGTAATATTTTGCTCACATCATAAAATTATATCGATGTTTACAAAAACAACATCGAAAAATAAAAAGTTGTACGTTATGATATATAGCTTAACTTTATCTTTGACGAAAAAAAGATCCCCAACACTCTTGGAAAACTAACTAACTTATTATTTGTACACGAAAACTGGAACTCTTGTTGTTGGTAAATTCTGCTATTATTTTTGGTGTGTCGTACCCTGTACCCATATTTTACAAAAAAAGAATCTTTTTTGAATAATAGAAAGATAATTCATTTGAATGATAGTTTAAAGATAAGCACCCTCGATGAAGATAACTTGTTGGAAAAGACGCAGATCTATTCTTTATCTCATCAACAACTAAGGAATAACAATCCTTTTAAATAGTGCTAACTTTTTACTAACCCGATACTCCGATACTCCGATACTCTGAGATGGAAAAATGTGGTTGAAGAAGGCAAGAATCATAGCCAAGAAAGCAAACGATTAATAGAATCAAATCACGACAATTTCCTTCATAAATACAAGAAAATATTAATCATAAGCATCACATTGAGCATCATCGTTATCATAGTAGTAGTTCTCTATGTGGAGCTATTTATAGTGAAAAATGGTTCGAATGAAAAGCCGTTGATAATCTCCACAGAATATGGATCAATACAGGGTTTCGAATTATCGCTAACAGTTAACAATACTATGAAATATATTAATGCCTGGAGAGGGGTTCCATTTGCTTCTCCACCTGTGGGAAATCTTCGTTGGAATAGTCCGATTCCTCCTAAATCTTGGACAGGTGAATGCAAGTAAATCTTTATATACATTATATAATATAGCTGTTAAGATATTTAAATTTTCTCTTTTTGTCACTTTTTATGCATGGTGATTTGGTTTTCTGCTATGCTAACGACCCACCCATCATGATTTGGTTCAATGGTGTTGATAATTCAAAATTACTTTTACTGTACAAATCCGTCGCGACTAAATGTTGAATATTCTGTGCAATATATACTCCTTAGTTTTTGACTCGCGTGAATTATTTGCCGTTTAAAGAATTATTAGTTACTAATAATTTTCTGTAAGGTGTAAAGAACACAACACAGCTTAAATCAGAATGCTACCAAATAGATCCATGGTATGGTGGTGATATTTCTGGCTCGGAAGATTGTCTCTATTTGAATGTCTACAACACACCTTCAAGTGTGGCAAATGATGATGGACCATGGCCAGGTAAAAAAAATGCAAAATATTATATTGTAATATATAAGTTGGTTGATATGGTATATTATATTATAGTATATATAATACATTTTAAGATTATGTTTTTTGATATCTTAACCGCTGTTCTTCGTTTGTGATTTAATCATGTTAATTATAAACTGTTGTTTTTATACTATTTGGGAAACTTATATAGCATAATGATTTTTGATAACTTATATTATATAAAGCTATATCGAATTTGTACTTTTGAAGCATTTGAAGTATTGTTTGTTTTGTTTAGTATTATTCTACATATATACGGTGGTAGCCTGGTAGTTGGAGCTGCTAATGGCGGTTATACTGGATTATTTTATCCTAATAATAATCCTTCTCTTCAGAATCGTGGACTTGTGGTGGTTGAAGTCGCTTATTTATCGTTTGAATATTCTTGGCTTCTTAGCAGCAGGCCCTTTGTCGAGCACTCAAGGAGGTCACAGTGGCAACTATGGTATAATGGATCAAATATTAGGACTTCAGTGGGTTCAAAACAATATTA
>VKHH01006015.1:6857-25403 GCA_015144975.1 Epipyxis sp. PR26KG | reverse complement strand
GTTAAGTACAGTCGTTGTGTTGGAATAAATAAGAATGTCGGATGTCGGAGAACAGTTTAAAATACTGTTTCATGCCATCTCAAAAGTATGCCTTCTACAATTCCACAAGCTGGTAAAGGTTTGTTCGCTTTCGATAAAACAAAAGGTAACAATGAAATAGTATTTAAAAAAGGAAATGTCATTTGTGAATATGGCGGTGAATTTATAACTCATGGTGAATTAGATGATCGTTATGGAGATTACACGGCGCCTTATGGTATGCATTTATCAAATCAAACTGTTCAAGACGGTGGATGTAAAAGAGATGTTGGAGGTTTAGCAAATTCAGCTCTTCGGAAGAGGGATAACAACGCCGAGTTCTTTATTTCAACTAATTAGGTAAAATTTAGAGCAATAAAAAATATCAAAAATAGAACCGAAATATGAATTGATTATGGAAATGAATATTTAATGAATGAACCAGGAGTTCATCATACGACTAAATAAATTAAAATCATTTAAAGTAATAATTATAAATATGTTATAGGAAATATAAAATGGAACAACAAATGAATGAATTATTACAGATGTATAAAATTCAAAGGAAAATTATTGAAAGAGATCAAAATAATTTAATCAAATTGAATTTTGAAGTTTGGAAAACAATTGATGGATATGATGATTATTAAGTTTCTAGTTTTGGTCGTGTAAGAAATATAATATTCTGGAAAAGTGTTGAAACATATTATTAATACACATGGTTATCCTTATCAGATGTTATGTAAAAACAATAAACAATACAACGTTATGATACATAGATTAGTAGCACTTGCATTTGTAGAAAATGCATACAAAAAACTTTGTGTTGATCATATATTATGATTAAAATAAATTAAATGATAACGCTAATAATTTTCGTTGGGCCACAAAACAAGAAAATAATAGAAATCAAAAATTAACGAATAAAAATACCGCTGGTGTAAAACGAGTATATTTTGATAAATTTAGAAATAAATATTGTGCCAGATATTCTTCGGATAATAAAATGAAATTTATTGGAAGATATCAAACATTACAAGAAGCAAAAATTGTGAAGCAGCTGTAATTAGTTTAGAGTTTGGTGATTATACAAATCAATACGAAAAATTATAAAATAAATATATCATATTCAGAAACTACAATTTTTGGATATGAGCAAATTATCGTGACTGCGCGACTTTCTAATTTACGAATTCTTTCAATTTGTTCTTTATCACAACCAAAGTAGTTGTCTAGAAGGTAGTGTAACTTCTTATTTCCTATTACTTTTGGAAATATTGCTACGGAATGGCATTCATTTAAAATTATCTTGGTTTCATTTCCATTGCACACTTCATGACAACAGAACACAACAGTAGTATTAAAATGACGACCAACTTCTAAAAGATTTTTTAAAAGAAAAAGCCAATATCTTATTCTTCAATTTCTTTTCTGAAAGCATTTCAATATCATCAAGTACAATGCAACTATCTTTAATATTTTTTTTGGTTCAAGTTCTTCATCAATAAAGTCTGTATCATGTATATCAAAAAATCGTTGGAGTTTTTTATTTGTTTCATCTTCATCTAAATATGTAAACAAATAAATTGGATTTTTGGGGTGCATTTTAATATTATTTTAAGTATTGAGTGCAGATGATGTCTGATTTTCCCGCCCCAGATTGAGCAGCACCATAGATGCAATCATATTTTTTTATTCAAATCAGGTATTAACTGAAAATGATGACTATCTTCAATTTCTAATGAGGTATCGGGTTAACACAACAAACCTCTGTATCTGGATAGTTATCATGATGTTTTACATAGCGTATGTTGTTAGAATGTTAGAATCTCGAAAATGATGAAGCATTTTTTTCTTAATTGATGCTGGGATGATGCGTGTCTGAATTCAAGAAATGAACTCCTGGAATTTCGAATAATAGTGAAAAATGCAGGTTAACCAACTAACTGCACTATGAATCACAATCATATCTACAATTCTTGTGAATATATACACTAAATTGAATGAATGATCCAAATCATATATGTTATAAATTCCATTGGAAAGGAAAGGTTTTTTTTGAAGCTTTGATTTATTAATTTGAAAATTTAAAATACGCTATAAATCAAAACATGGTCTATGAAATTAAATATTATTATTTTTATGATATATAATACGTAGTAAAATTGAAGTTTACCCACCCTATGTTAGATCACCTGAGTGAGGGACCTTTCATGTATACAACATACATATTAATTTAAACTAAACGAAAAGAATATGAGTTTTATTGTCATTAAGAATATTGTGAAATAAAGGGAATGTACAGTGAAAAGATGATGGAATATGTCATCATAAAAATAATGAGTTGGAAAGGAACTATCATTATCTTTGATATAATTTATTCGATGCGACTAAATGTAATCGGATCGATATTATCATACATATAAACATTCATATTCGATAAGAATATTATTTTAAATCAGTTTCAGCAGAGTGAGTGAAACTCGTGTGTTGGAATGGTTACAGCAGCGAAACTTGGCACGAATTCCATTTGATCGACACTTTTCTTCATTCGCCTATTGTTTTCCTCGGTGATTAGCATCTTCTCAATGGATTGATTGACCAGTAGTTTTGCGAAGGTCATAGCTGTGCTTCCATCATTCGTTTGAACGGTAGGATCTGCTTTCGATTCTAATAACATTGATACTATTGAGATACAACCCATTTGACAAGCTAAAATCAGAGCTGTTTCTCCTTCCTAATTATAATATAAAATATGTTAAATATTATAAAATTTACTCAAACAATATCAAATAATAATACAATAATATAATAATATAATAAAACCGAATAGATCATAACTTACAAACTGCTAAACTAAGTGAAAGTTTACAAATTATACACACAGTTGTTAAAAAGTGTAAAATTTGAATGAAGGGGGGGGGTAATTTTGATAATGTGATGATTTATTATTATTTAAGAATTTGATTAAAATAATATAATATTGTGATGTTATTATAATATCAACAATAATATTTCCATTGCAATAAATGATAATGTGTATTAATTTTACCTCATTTTGTAAATCAACATTAATGATAGAACATGTTAATAGAAGAGATACCAAGTCCGATCTTTTCGCTTTGATAGCATTTAACAATGGGAAATCACCAGCAATGGTTGGTACATTAGGATTAGCATTCGCTTTCAATAGCAACTGAGCAATATTATATTGCCCTTCTTGAATAGCTAGCATAACAGGAGTGATTTTCATAGCTCCATTCAACTTGTTTACCTTCACTTCAACTTCAAGCAATACAGCTACCATTTCAAAATCATGTCTTTTCACAGCATAATGTAATAGATTATTCTTTTTCTATAATAATAGAGCGAAATCAATTAGAGTAAATATTAATTAATTAATTAATGTGAATAATAAAAATGATAACAAACATATTATTAATAAAATCCTAAGTTTGAAAATGAAATAATCTGAACATGATATGATGATTGCAATTAACCTGATCAGTCATATTCACATCAGCATCTGCTTCAACTAATTTACGGATAATATCGAGAAATCCATATTTTACTGCAATCATAAGGGGTGTTTCTCCATCCTGTATTATAGAATAATAATAATAATAATAATAATAATAATATATTCATTTTATAAATTATGAAGCTAATAATAATAATAATATTGTTACATGAACTCATTAATTAACCAATTTAAGTTTATTCCAATTAAAAACCAATTTCAAATTAATTTATTCCACAAAATTCATTATTACGGTAAGTTATAAGTTACACATAGGGAAAGTATCAAAAATAATATAATAAAACAATTGAATAACTTTTCTATAGCCCTCTATTTTACTATATTAATCCACAAATGTTCTAACGTATGTGCATTTTTTTAAAAAATAAAATAAACTTACCGCATTAATAAAATTGACATCCACATCACCATATTCTATGAGTGTTGAAGCATAATTGAAATCAGAATTTGTTACAGCATAACACAAATTATTTGATAAATGAAAACTATTAATTTGAATATTAATATTTTGAATCCATGAATCTTGTAAAGAAAGATCATTTACATGGAAATAAACATCACAATTAATAGTTGAAAATACTGAATTTGATTGAGTTGTAAGTGCATGTAGTCTCACTGCTGTTGGATATGGATTAAAACTAAGTAATGAAAATGTATATTGTGAGGCGGATTGGAAATTCTTCAATTCAAAAGATTCAATAGCTGGAGCAAATGGATTTTCTGTGAGATAAATCATATATCCTTTCAAAAATGCATATCTTTTCACCCATGAAACTACTCCTAAAGTCTCAGAACGATAATAAACCCAACCTTGATTTTTGAAATATGATTTTTTAATTTGTGATTCCCTATCGTATAACGGTAAACAAATAAAGTGAATAATATTATAGTAAATTATTATCATACTACTACTAACAATAATAGTAAAAATAATAATAATAATAATATATCATTTTTATAATTTAAGTATTTTTTTTTTGCTGGAATTAAATAAAATGAATAATACCACAATTTTAATAATAATAACAATAATAATAATTCACTTACTTTTCATCAAACACTTTTGCATTGACTAATGCTGCTAATATTTCTTTTTCTCCTTTACTTCCATCAACACCAAATTCAATTAATGCTTGTAATGTTTGGATCCAATCAGACATGGTTGACTCTAATGATATTTGGAAATAATATAATGAACCATCTTTCATCAATATTTCTATAGTTGGTTCAGGTTTAGAAGAGTTAATAGTTGTTGTATTTGATGTTGTAGTAGGTGTTATAATCATATCAATTAACTGTACTGCTTGAGCATTATGTAAATCAATCTTTGAATCCAAAGGATTAGATGGATATAATGAGAATAATATCTCCATTTTCTTTGTTACATAAGCATATTGTGGATCCCATGTTCGGAAAATATTATTTCTTTTGACAACCCAACCTTCAATTAAAATATCTTTACGTGAATACACCTTTTTATCAGACTCTTTCTCTTCAGTGCAACCCCTACCGTATTATCATAAAAATGATATATATTAATAACTATTATGATAAAACTGATTCAAAAATTATGATAAAAAATAATCGATTTTACTTTAGTAACCCTTGATTAATACAATTCGTAGTATCTGCTCCAGCTTCAACCAAAACGTTCATAATATTTGAAAAATTCAAGGTTTGTGCTAATGCAAAAGCAGTAATTCCATCCTATCAAATAATAGATAAAAACATAAATAATTTTTATAAAAATCGAAAGAAAAACAATTATAAAAATAATAGAGATTAGTTAGTTACTTTGTTACACTTATTGACTTTGATGTGTTTTGATTTTAATAGAAGTGTAACCCAATCTAAACGACCAATTCGAGTTGCATAAAGCAATGGAAAGTCACCATTTGCTGTTGGTTTATTAACATTAACTTTTGCTTTAATTAAAAGCTGTGCGATTTGATATTGATCTTCTTGTAGTGCTGCCATAATATTTGATATTCGATCTGAACCATTTGTTTTGTTTACTTTCACTCCAATATCTAGTAAGAGTGAAACCATCCCAAAATCATGATTTCGAATTGTATTGTACAATGCAGTATTACCATTCTACAAAAATCGTAATATTTGTTTAAAGAATTCATTTAGATTTTTAGATTTTAATAATTGTTATGTGTTATTTACCTCATCTTTAATATCAGCGTCTACCCCTGCATCACCGAGTTTATATATTATATCAGTTAAACCATTTTTGACAGCGAATATCAAAGGCGTTTCTCCATTCTAAATTAATAAGTACAGTATTTATGAATATGAAACTAATACTGAATCAACAGGATATACTGTTCAATAATTATGTAATTTTTCAACAATTTTCATAGCAGGAAAAATATCTCGTTTAAGATTTAAATTATTCAATGAATTATTTATTAACATAACTTAATAGACGATTACGTACTGTGTCTGAAAAGTTGATGTCTATGTTCCCATGTTGAATCAAAGCCCATGCTAATGCTGAGTCATTTTCACGTATCGCAGTTATAAGATTTCTGCTAAGTTGAATCACATAAAGTTGATTTGATAAATTTTTAATCCAAGCTTCTTGCACTGTGGGATCATTGACATTGAAAATAAGATCACTTCCATTTTGAAATCCATTGAGTTTTATTGCATCACTCACTGGAGAGAAGCTTAGCATCTTAAATATCATTGGGGTAGCTGATCGAAAAGATCTCAAATCTGTTACATCTTCAGGCTTTGCTAAAGGATTTTCAGCAAAATACAGACCATAATCACGAAGAAAAACATACCTTTTCACCCAAGAAATAACTCCTAATGTATCATATCTCCGCAATACCCATCCTTGCAGTAAGAAATTACTATCATCTTTTATTTTCTCATCGAAAGCTGTGCTGCTTCTACTAGTTGTCATATCAGTAATTTCAGAACTCTTGCTTTTTGATATTGTCAATGGTCTGAAGCAAATGATATCAAAAAAAATTTTAGAACGTTAAAGTGATAATAATTAAATCATTATTTTTCAATTAAAATATACGATTTACACATTAACTCGTTGGTGCTTACGTTGACGAGGTAAGTCGTGCTTCTTCAAGTGCTGAACAGATTTCGAGGTCTTGCGCAATATCTTCAATACCGCTTGAAATTGCAGATAAAAATACTCTTAACCATTCCTGTACAGTTGATTGTGCTAAAACTTGAAAATATACAGAACTACCATCTTTTATACACAATTCGATTGTGCAAGGGTTATAGGTTAATAGTTGACGAACGTATTTTATATCCATTAATTGTGCCGAGGAAGCTGTTGATAATTCAACTATAGTTTGTGGTACTCCACACGGTTCATTTGAAAATATTAATTTTTCACTCTTTGTAACAACGGCATAGCAATGAATCCAATTTTGTGTTTCATCGCACCTCTTTGCTACCCAGCCTTGTATTACATAAGTGCTATCAAGCTCTTCAATTTCTTTTGCGAGTTTCAATTGATTTTCTTCTGAACTTGTAACAGTACTAAATTACAGAAATGCAGACGTATGAACAATTATTAAAATACTATATAGAAATAATAAAGAATCTTAAATTATTAATAAAATCAACAGTTTGTCCCAAGAATAATCACCTCGAAGAGGTTGAAGTTGATGTGGATGCAGTGGATGCATCATCAAGATTGCTTTGTTCGCATTTCTTTTGGCAAATTTTACGAACTCCAATAGCAATTTCATATCTTTCTTTCACTGATAATCGAGTCAAAAATTCATTCATGTCACTCGAAATAACCAAATATGCAAATATGTCATAATTTATTGCTCAAAATAATCAAAACCTCGCAAAACGGAAAAAAACATTTGTTACAACGGAACCAGTATGTTGATGAACAGTTGAAATTGTAATTCATTCATTTTCCACCTTCAGAATTCGGAATTCCAGGAATTATTTATTATTTTTATCGCGTCATATTATTGTCATTATTTTTGGATTGCCATTGCTCGATCATAAAGTTTAGCCACAAGTAAATCAACGGACTGTATTGTGGTATATAATTCTGGAATATCAGTAATTAACATTAATATCAATATTGTAATGGAGAATAATTCTGAATCTTCACCCATTTCATTTTCCCAAGTTAGTATAGTATATCATATAACTTATCAGGATAACTTAATCGTAACTTGCATAATAATATTACTTGTCATTATTTCCTCATAAATTTTGTATTACTATATTTCCTTAATTTTGTAAAAACATTTGATATTCTTTTAAATTTGTTTATTAATTCTTGATAATAATAATAAATAATAATACATAACATTTTTTAAATTTGAAAACTTTTCTTTTATTGCAGTAGAGACTTATCATTATTATAAAATTGGTTTTTTACATTTTTTAGATTGTTGATGTAATTCCATTCGCGAAATCATTTTATTTCCAGTTCGAGATAGATTATGATCCAGCCGCAGTATTTCTATTCATGGAGAGTCTGAATTATTCTCTACCGATTATATCGGTTGTTTTGTATCTCCTTTTTTGCTATTTTGGTAAACAAATAATGGAGAACCGACCACCTTTCTTGTTGACAAACGCTCTTGCTGTTTGGAATTTATTCTTATCTATTTTTAGCACATATGGAGCTATTCGCACTGTTCCACATTTGCTGGTGCGCATGGCAACTTAACCGTTTGAAGAAACAGTATGTGAAACAGCACGCACTGCATTTGGTCACGGTGCATGTGGTTTAGCTGTACAACTATTCATCTTGTCAAAAATCCCTGAATTGGTTGATACTATTTTCATTATATTGAGAAAAAAACCTTTAATTTTTCTCCACTGGTACCACCATGTTACGGTTCTCTTATATTGTTGGAATTCTTATGTGACGCGTTCCAGTGCTGGTTTATATTTTGTATCAATGAATTACTCTGTTCATTCGGTTATGTACTTCTATTACTTCTTGCAATCAATCAAAGCAATACCTAAATGGTTCCCATCATGGATTGTAACGATCTTACAAATTTCACAAATGTTTGTAGGAACCTTTATCGTTGGGTCAAGTATGTATTATTATGTTTATGGAGGAAATAAATATGGCCCTGGTGAATGCAACAATGAATTCTCTAATTTGGTAGCAGGTGGATTGATTTATGGATCGTATCTTTATTTATTCTGCGAGTTCGCGGTGAAAAGATTTATTTTTTCTGTTGGTATGAATACTTCTTCACCAAAAAAGAAAATGTAACTTTTATACTAGATAACAGCTGTTCTAAGAATCAGTCCTAATCTTTATATAAATTATATGAGAATTTTAGGATTTTGGACTAAAAATGGTAGTTAAGATCAAAATTTATTTATTTATTAGAATAGTTAAAATTATTGTGTCCAAAGACATCAGTTTTGAATATGTCATTAATCGTTTAATATCGTATAGTTATTATTTAATTTATTTATTTATTATTATTTTTTTGTCATTTTTGAACAATGAATTATCCATCCTTGTGATGCTTCTTTAAATTTATTCTAGGGGATTGTAAAATTTCTACTAGATTATTTTCATCATTAAATATTATTATTAATTCTCCGTTAAGATAAAAATGTGTTGTTAGTCTAACGACTTCAAATTTTGTTTTGATAAAATAACTTCAAACTTAATGTAATGAAGTTTTCAAATATATGGACAGGAATTATTATAATTAGTTTGATGAAATATAGTCCAAACTAAATATCTCAGAGTTCGAAACAAATATCCCATTCTCATCCTTATTTTCATATTGTTGGCACATAAAAAAGTTAGAAAAAAAATAATTAATGAAAATTAGTTGAAAATGAACGGAGAACAACAACTAAATGAAAGTACGAGTAATCAAAAAGTTCAGCGTATGAATAATGGAACAAAAATCTATAATAATTACAAAAGAAAACAATTGTCTTTTGCATTTGTAAACATTTGAATATTTCATTGAGAATAATATTCAATCAATAAATATTCTTGTAATCATTCGGAACGACTGCACTTGCTCTCGGTGTCAAGGACACATCATGAACAGCAAGATTACTGAAAGGGGAGATAGATTCTGCCGCTGCTATCGCGCCCATACTTTGTGATGGTTTCAAACCATTTGAGTTGTCTACCTTTTTCAAAATCCCTTTGTTGATCACATTCATTGAAGAGACTGTTTTTAAAGGATTTGTAGTAATACCGATTGAAGAAGGTCTTGCTTGAACATCAAACAAACTTGATCGGCTCAATGAGGAGGATCGATTAAAAACAGATGATCGATTAACGGTGGATTCTCGGTTTCCAAACATCGAACCTCTGCTTGATGGAGAATCGATGGATCGTGTTGATGTGACATTTCCAATAATATCTGATAAATGATTTTCACCTGTCTCTAGAATACCTACCATCACTCGGTTATTCTTAAGTTTAGCGACTCGCACTGGTAATATTCCTTTGCAAGCAACATTAATATCACAACCTGCTTGCATCAAAGTAAGTGCTATTTCTCGTTGACCACCACTAGCAGCGATAAAAATAGGAGTATAACCATCCTATAATATCAGAAATGATTTTGATAAAACACATCATGAAAGTTATTAATGCCAAATTTGCTAAATGGCAGTTGAGTAGTATCAATTCATTCAGTTATGCTGCTATGTGTTAGAATATACCTTATTTGATTTATTCAGCATTATTTCTGGAGAAAGAACGAGTACCTCCACAACATCAAGAGATCCACTTTCAACAGCACTTATTAATGGAGTAGTACCATCCTTTGTTGCTTTATTGACATCAGCTTTTGCAGCGATTAATTGTTGCACAATAATTGAACTATTTATGTTCACCGCCGCACGAAGTGCTGTCAGTTTCATTTCAGTACAGTAAGTATTTGGTTTGGCACCTAACTTAAGCAAATACTTCACAAGAGTTGAATCTGCCCTCATGCTGGCAGCATATAATAAGGTTCTACCATGCTACAGTACAGTATATTGATAATTTAATAATAAATGTGCTGAAAAACAGGTTTAAACTTACCGAATCTACTGCCTGATTTATGTTAGAATTGCTTGATATTAACTTTGAAATTCTTTCAATCAAACCTTCATTTGATTCCAAAACAGAATCCTATGCATTATTAAAGTAACTTTATAAGATTGCACTTATTCCAATCTTTGTAGATGAAATCACTTACGTCGTCAGGTACTGAATAATCCTCAAAAGATGGTTGAGAAACTCTTAAGATCATATTAAAGCAAAGCTCACTGATAACCATACTTAAAATTTCTAACCATTTTCTTCTTAATTCAGGTGATTCAACGTGAAATAGTAAGATACCTTCAGTGGAAGCCAATTCAAGGGCATTTGGACATGATTTACCACTTGATATTTCATAAAATTCAATTATTCTTATCGATAAGCAAGATGATAGATCAATTACTGAGTGTGGAACCATATCTTTCTCTTCACTGAAACTAAGCTTATCACCAGACAAGGTTGCAAATCGTCGCTTCCATGTTCCTTTTTTCCCATTCTTTTTTATCACAAATGATTTCATAAGAAAATCATCACCTCTGACAGAATAAAAAGAGTAGCGTATATTAAAATAATGGTGGGAAAAATAATTTGTACTGTTGGATTACTTACGTCAGGTTGAGTTTGTAAGAGCTTGATACTGTAGATACTGTAGATACTGTAGAATCATCGAGTCCTTTTTGCATACTTCCTTTACATTCCTCAATACCACAAGAATACATGGACAATTCTATTAAGCTGACCTAACTGGTAACAGTTGATATCGATATAAACACTCCTGATTTTTATGTTTGTGGATTCTGGTTTTTTCATGGGGGAGAGATTTATTTCCGTTGTGGAAGATTCATTCATTCATCACGATAAACACGGTAATTGAGCAAATAACAATAAACAAATAAAACAATATTGTCATGTGATCCAGAAGAGAAAAAAATATAAAGATAAAGCTATTGGTATTGATTGATTGATTGATTGATTCATTCGTTCATTCATTCATTTTCAAGTATTACCGTAACTAATTTGTTTCAAGCTATATTTTAAAAAATGACTCCATTTTAATGAACCATATTTGAATTTAATTGAAGTATATTTTCAATTTTATAGTCTAAACCCTTTTACATCTTCACCTAACAGGGTTAACACCCCATATTAACGAGGTTTTGTTGAGTTTTTTTCTCGTTAATTTTTAGTGTATAAAGTAAGTCAAACAAGCAAAAGTTTTTGTAAGTTTTTTTGTTAGCTTTACAATAAATACTTGAAAACCTTATCCTAGTTCGATTTGTAAACCATATAGTTGAATATTTTTGTAAATATGAGCTTCGCCACAAAAAGGATAGCTTTAATCAATGTATTGCATAAAAAATACAACAATACATTCAATCTACATAATGGTTATGTATTCGATCCGCATTCAAAGCTCATATTGGTAAATTTATAAATTTAGATAAATAATGTACCCTCCTACCGAAGGGAGGTTACGCTTTTATTCATTTGCTTCGTTTTTCATTTTCAACCGAATAATCATTAAAATAAATAAATGTATAAATTAAGACAACAACAACTTTGCTTTATTAAATTAAATTAGCGAAGTATCACAAACTAGTAGACTAATTATAGGTCCAGTCTATAAAATGGTGAATAAAACACCATAAGTTATTAGAGAAATCCGAAGTCCGATACATAAAACTTATCAATAGTAAAATTCTTTAAATGCAACCACTCTCTCTTTCACTTACATAAACCATATCAAAAGTAAAGGCATTATCAGGTAAAATCACAGCTTCTTCGGCAAGTTGACTGCGACAAATGTGTTCCACTGCTCTAAACTCTTTTTGAACCGCAATATCAATTGCTGTTTTTCCACCACAACAAACCTTATTCAAATCTGCTCCAGCTTTGATCAAAAGCTTTACAATTTCTTTGTTTCCATGACTGGCTGCAATAAAAAGCGGAAAAAACCCTCGTTGCTTTTGATTGAAATAAATATAATCATCGTTAGTTATGGTGACAATTATATTATTATGTTAATATTACTTACATCTCCCTGAGGTGATTTCCAATCTTTGATGAGAAATGCCCATTGAATAAGTGAATCATTTGTAGTCAATATCGGATTAGAGGGAGATGCTTTGATAAAATCGAACATAGATTTAAATACATTTGCTTTTAACACATCATCATTATTGTTGGTAGCAGACATCGTTACTACAGATATAAGATTAGTTCCAGTAGGATACATAACTCTGTTGGCATCAGCTCGCGCAATTATTAAGAGTTCAACAATTTGATAATTTTGTTTATCAATTGCTAAATGAAGTGGAACAATTGTATTTGTGCGATTGGATTTATTGACTGTTGCTCCCTCTTGAAGCAACAACTTTACCATATCAAAATTACCAAGGTTAGTGGCTAATATTAACGGCGTGTTTCCATTCTAGAGCATATAAATTCCAAAAGTGTTAAATTAATGAGTGAAAAGTGAGTAACAATATAGTAGATCACTTCAGTAATTAATAGCTTAAGTTACAGTACCTGATCGTGGCGATTAACTTCGGCATCGTGTTGACACAGTAATTTTACAACTTCAATATGTTGCCCCAGGATAGCAGAAATTAAGGATTCATATCTTATCTGTCGAAATAGAAATAGAAATGGAATGAGTAAGTTATTATTGTGCATTAGATGGATTTATTTACAGTATTGTGTATTGTATAGTACCTCTGAAAGTGTTTTACTTAAAATACGTGAATCTTTCATCATCTCTGACAAGGCATTAATATCACCCGTTGAAGCTGCAATCAGCAATGTGCCACCCAACTTTACCAACTTAATAACATTATTGATAGAATCCAGCCATTTAATTCGAGTGGAATCATCATCAGAGCAAAAGGAAATTTTAGGTAAAAACGAATTCTCTTGGTTAGCTTTTTTCTTATTTGGTTCAAAATGAAGTTCCACAAGACATAACACTCCTTTCAACTTAGAAACAGCATTTACGCTTGTGCAATTTCTTAAATCAGCAATAAAATCTGCTTTTCCTTGCTTTTGTCGTGATAAGCAAAGGAAACAATCTACGATGTAAGCGTACATCGGGACATATTTATTTTCTGTTGAATCGATTTTTCTCATAACCCAACCTTCCATGGAAAACTGCGTTGGTAGAGTAACTGGTTTTTTATATATACTGCGGAAATAAAGCCAATAAAATATGAAATTAATTAATATAATTATCATTTAACATCGTAAGATGGTAAGGGTTATATGCAAAAGTCAAGAGTTGCGTTACTCAAGAGTTGATTTGAGTCTTACCTAGCTAAAGATTTGGCCGTAACTTTATCCAATTTATGCGCCTTGTTGTTGCGTTTCATTTCAGAATCACGGGTTCGAACATCATATTTTCTAAATTTCATCATTTTAATTTTTTTACGTGATTGAATTGCAGTACCCAATGATTTACGACTACAAAAGGAACTTCTACCACCAATTGAAACTCTTTCAAACAACGAGTTTCTACTTGTATTTGTTTGTAATGCCTTTTTGACTTGATTTGTCCTAGGAAGAAATTTTTGACGAAGAACATTTGTTTCTACTGGAGCTAATATTTCCGCTACATTTGGTCGCTTATTATTGTGTCGAATTTTTTGATCACCAATAGAATCAACAGAGCCTTGACGTAATGGATTACTTGAATAATTCATTTGCAGAGAATTCTTACTTTTATTATTGAGAAAAATAATAATTCATCTTCTCTTTTGTCCGTTGAGTATCTATCTTTCATTCATCCATAGTTTCAATTCAACCTTCTCTTATTCTTAGCGTTTGATTCCATGGATTGCGAATAATTAAACCATCAATTCAGATAAAAATGCTAACACTAAGAAATGTGGCTTAGATGAAGTTCAAGGTTGAAATCCGAATGAAAGATACTCAACGGACAAAAGAGACGAAACAAAACTATTATTTTTTCTCAAATAACCTTTATCTAATCCACATTTCTTTGCGTTAGCATTATAATGCATCGATGATGTAATCATTCGCAATCCATGGAATCAAATACAAAATATCTTTTACATGATAATACAGTACAGTTGAGGAAGATCCCCTCAACAAACAGAATGTTTCATATATTGTTCCTTGAGTCAACGTGATGTCTTCATTCATTCACATTCATAGACGATGGATTTCTGGAAATTTAGAAATGGTTTTGTTAACTTTAACTTTTATAAAGAGTAGACAAATACATCAAAATATAGTCAACCATATTATAATAAGCATTGACTGTCTATTACATAATCAGATAAAACAATATTCATTATTGACACAATATTTTATACAATACAAACAAAATAATCAAATATTACAAGTTTATAAACTAGGGCACTATCTTTTATGAGTTAAATATTTTAAATCACCATCTTCCAACTTTTTTAATTCCCATAAATATTTTTCTCGATATCTTGCTTCCATAACATTTGCTGATGGGTTGGATTCTTTCCAACTCTCTTTCAATGTTGCTATGATTTCTTCATCTTCATTTATACCTAATTTCACTAAGAAATCATTCTGGAAACAATATAATTCAGTTGGTGTTGTTGCAATAGCAGTAATAGGAGACAACTCATATTGATCAAGTACTGCTAATTCTCCAAAATATTGTCCTGACATCAACACCGCAATTGTCAATTCTGTTTGAGGTTTTATTCGATTTGTATCACCTACTGGATCGATACGAAACGAATTAACGTTCATAGCTGAATTTGGAGATATTAAACCTAAAATTCTTGAAAATGAATGCTGTTTTGTCAAATCTAACTTTTTATCTAACAGAATTTGTAACGTTTTTGGACGAGGTAATTTTGTTGCAGAATTCATTCTTTTAAGTTGACCTCTACTTTCACCATAATCTCCACTATCCTCTTTTTCAATTTTCATAGAATTTGGCCGTTTCAAACTTTTTGCAGAAGATGGAGCTGATAAAGGTGATCTTGCTTGTGGTGATGAATAACTTGAAATTATTTTATTGATTTTATTATTGTGTTCAGTAATCATTGGCAAATGATCAAAAGTTTGAGAATTTCGAGAGGATGATTTTGATGCTCTATTACTATTCGACTTATTATGCTTATTGTTATTATTGTTATTTTTATTATTATTGCCATTAGAACTCAATTTCAAAAAAGTAGAATCTTTCTTTTTATTCAATTCTTCTTCTAATCTCAAAGCTTCTGTTGGTAACTTCTTCACTAATGTCACTATTCCTGATTTTATTACCATTAATGAGTTGACAAAGTCACCCGTACGAATAATATCTAAATATTTCAAATAAAAATTAGCAAAATATTGTTAATAATTATATGATTATGATACAAATTATGATTCTAACGATAATTTTAGTTTTAAAGTAAGTTTTACAAAATGGTTTATGGCATAATCTTATTTTTGATTCACAGCAACAATTTCAAAATATAGTTTTATTATGAAATGAAAAAAAATATGATTTTTTGTAGGATGATATTGAAGATACAAAATGTAACCCAATATACACTAAATTATATTAAATTATATGTTAGAATAGGATTGTGATTGACAAAATAAATAATGAGGAAAAAGGTCAAAATTAATGAAAATATATAACAGGGGGTCACAACAGATAGTATCCTGTAGGATCAGTGTATAGCTCAAAGGCAACACTACAAAAAATCTTAAAATAAATAATTATTTGATCACCTGTATTGGCTGCATATGATCGAACAGTAGCAAAAGTAGCTAATTGTTCTAATTTATCATGATCCCAATATTTAAATAATGATGATGAACTTATCAATGCTTTCATAACTTCTGTTTTGAATTTTGATTTGAATTGTGATAAAATTGATTGATAATCTTTCGCATGAAGTAATAATAAATTAGTTGGTTTCGTTGCTATAGCAGTGGCAGTACGTAACCCTTCTGCACCTAACAAAAAATATTTGAAAATTTATTTTAACATTATGCGAGAATAATAAAAATGAAAAATCAATAAAATCTAAATAAACAATGCAGTAGTGATAATAATATCAATATAACTAATCTTACTTTCTAATGCAGTTTCACCAAAATATTTACCAGTCTTCAATCTAACTAATTCAACTTTCTCACTTAATACTTCATTCTCAATAATTTTCTGTAATTATTATACCAAAATATAATAATATGAATGAAAATATAATTCTTAAAATATATTTTTATATTAGTTAATAAATTATATGCTTATTATATGCTTACCATTCTTGTTTTTATTATCGCAATTTCACCTTCTAAAATAATGAAGAAATGAAAACCAGATTGTCCTTCTTCAAAAACAATTCTATTAGCATTATAAGATCTTAATTCTAATTTTGATGCAATTCTTGTGACTAATTCTATATCAGTACTAAATGTTGAAAAGAATTGAAAAGTTTTTACAAAATCAATAATTGGTATTAAATCTTTAGATGAACGACAATCCGTGGGTATTGATAATGATTTTAAAATTGGATCTTCAAAGTTTTTTGATAATGATACATCAGATAAAACACCCATTTGCAGGATTTGACTTCTTCGTAATGATTTCGTATCAATTCCTTTATCTGTTGGAGAAAATGATATATTAAGATTATGATCATTTTTAGAATTTGAATTATTATCATTCACAATTTTATTGAAGATACTCTTTTTTACTATATTACATTTCACAGCATCATCTGATGCTTCGTAATATAATCCTTCTTGTCTAAATAATAATACTCGATTTGATAAGAAATCAACATTATTTGGTTCCAAATCAATTGCTTTATTTAAATCATCATGTGCTAATTTGAACATTTTCTTACTAATATAAATATTACTTCGACAAAAATAAGCATTCGCTAATGTTTTATTTAAATTTATTATCATTGAGTAATCATCTATTGCTTTATCTAAAATATTCATTTTTTCATAAATTTTAGCTCTTGTGAAATATGCATCAATAAATAATGATTGTGGTACTGTTTTTACACGATTATTTGTTGTCAAAATGGTAATAGTAGATGTTGCATTTAATAATTGTTTTTGAAGTGGTTCTGGTGGTTTTCTTCGTACTTCAACTAAAGCTTTATTTAGATTATTAAGATTTTGCTCATGTTCGTTTTTAGCAGTATTTCCAAAAGATTTTTTCTGAAGTAAATTAAATTGAGATATACTAAATTCACCATTCCCTATAGTATCTATTTCAAATGATCTTTTATACTTTTTAAAATGTTTATCTTGTACTTTTTTAAATAAGATTTCTTGTTTTTCTGATTGCAAATGAAGATTTGATGCGCTATTATGAGCACTATTATTCGTACTAACATTTGTACTTATATTTGTACTAATGTCGCTATAATAGTCATCATTATTAAAATTTAAGTTTAATCCACTCGTTTGAATTGATAAATTAAACCCAAGTTTAGGTGTATGAGTATGAGTCGTAATATCGTTTTCGAAGAACTCTTTATTTTCGATAGACATTGCTATTACTTTATATTTATAATGATGATAATTATTACAATTATATACGTTGGTTGAAGTACAAAAATATCAAAATATCATAATGCACAATCAAAATACTATTATCATTACTTTATATTATATTATATTTTAAGAATATTTTGTACTCTACTTTTACTGATAACAAAGTACTGGAGTATCATAATATCATAGTATCATGTCCGAACATCCGAACTATTGTTATCAATCAGAATCGTATAACTGTGGGACAATACAATTCAATCCAATCCTAATCATAAAATATCACAATATCCTTATTTATTTATCCATTTAATAAAATTTTGTCAGTACCGCGCACTGCAACATATTATTATATTATTATAGACACTTGTCAATGCTATAAAAAACAACAACGAAACTGCCCCACTCAACACATTTACAACAACGGACAAATGTTTTA
>VKHH01006014.1:0-31385 GCA_015144975.1 Epipyxis sp. PR26KG | reverse complement strand
TAAGTCCCTAGATGCGTAGCGGACAAAGGATAACTCAACGAGGGGTGCTGTTGCCGCGCAGCGGCAACAGTATCCCGCAACTCACTTGTAAATACTCACATTTTCATATTCCTGTATTTTCAAGATTTTTTATTAATCCATTAATTAATTTTTTCTAAGTTAATCTTCCATAAATGGGTGATGATAAATATGGTTGACGTGTGTTCATATCTTTTCGAGAATCAAAAGCTAAAAGTGAAGCAGATATTCTCAGAAATGAGTTAGAGAAACTTGGAATTACAGGTTTTCTCTGGTAAGGTAAGAAGTAATGTGCTTTTAATCTCCATCTACTGTTGCACTTTTGCACTATATTGTTTAAGTCGTGATAGTGGATTGTTTGTACTGTAATTTTCTATAATCATGCATTTTGCCATTTATTTTAAATTGCAGTACAGCATTTCATCGCTACACACTGCACAGCATACTAGCATACTGTATACTGTAGTATTTGATTAGATACAATAAATATGATACAAAGTAAAGCAGATATAATATATAATAATACGATAGTTAAAAAAATCATTGAATAAATTCTGATCGAATTGATTAATAGGCGATCAACTTCAGCAAATGATTTCACGGGAGTTACTTTCATCGAAAGTTCAAGTGCTTCTAGCGACAGCAACCTATGAATCACAGACAAATGCCACATTTTGCACTCTAAATGAGATGAATTATTCTCTAGAAAGAGGAAATCCATTTCTTGTTAAGATATGTGATGACTGGATTGAGCCTGCAACTGTAGTGGCATTGGAACTCACGTAAAGTACTATTGGGATCTTTGGCAACCAGATTCTATTTTATCTCCAAGTTTGGTGAAAGCGGTAGTTGAAAAGCTGGATTCCAATGTAATGATCTCTAATGCTCAAGTATTATCTAATAATATAGAACAAAATCAACCAATTGGTGTTGAACGACAAATAATTAATCGTTCTTATTGTTGGAGTTTGGGACTATTCGCATCAGTGATACTCGGTGCCATATTGGCAATTGTAACTACAATGAGTGGCAGTGGTGCAATCTTTGTTCAGCAAAATAATTATGCAAATAATAATTAGTTTTATAATAGAGTATGAGTATTTGTTGGCGCTCATATTACAAACGATGCAACTGATTATTTCTCAAGTAATGTTGACGGTGTGCACAATCAGTTCAAGGATGCCAAAATGAACGATTTTGACCATGCAAATCGTGTTAATTATGTAAACGAGGGTCAGCGTAAAGATGGTGAAATCCATGGCCCTGGTACTCTTCATCATGCCAACGGTGATGTATACCAAGAAGGTGAATTCCTGGATGGCAAAATGCATGGCCCCGGTACACTACGTCATGGTAATGGCGTTATAATATATAATATACCAGGGCGATTTCAAGTATGGTAAAATGCATGGCCCTGGTACGTTTCATCATCCCAACGGTGATATATACCAAGGTGAATTTCATGGCTCCGGTACACTACGTGACGGTAGTGGTGTTATAATAAACATGGCTTCAAGGATGGTAAAATGCATGGCCCCGGTACACTTCGAGACGTCCTGTTTTACTGAAATTCAAGATTCGTGTACTTGTGTGTGTTTAAACTGATTTTGTGATGCAACAAGGCTTTCGTTGTATTGTAATAATATCATATTTTTGCATTATTATCGTGTTATTATTATAGTATCATACGATTGTCCATTGTCCGGGATAAGCTAGTAGCCTCACAATTTGAGAAGTAAACAATAAACGAATGTTAAGTATACCCGATACCGGTATTATTGATTAGTTTTAAAATAAACATTTCAATTAAATAAAATCTTATCCTTTTGAAAATAATAATTCAATTATCATTCAAACTTTTTCCAGCATTGCTTAACGAATCAGTTTATAATTCCAAACTTCTTCTTAAAAATTACTATTTTTATTATCATTATTATTATGCGAGCAAGAAATAATAAATGGATACAGTCATGCGATATAATCATAGTTTAGTCGAAGCAAGTGAGCAAAGCAATAACCTCTTATCATAATCACCATGTTAATCATTTCAAATCATAAGATTGGAGGACTACAGTAGCTTATGCATCATCTTCCTCATCTTCATCTTCTTCCTCCTCCACGTCCAGCCAATCCATCAGAATCTTAGAGTTGCTCTTCAGCGAATCAAACACGCTCTCTGATATGGAGCCTTTCACACAAATCGTCTCCGCCTGATATTGGTCATAAGCCATGCCATACCACTCGCGAATAGCATCCTCTGGTAACAGCTCATCGTCGAATGCTTGGCGGAGGAAAACGACAAACTTGTTCATCAGCGATGGGATCACACGGACTGTGAGGTGACTCAAAATAGCGATGAACAAAATGGGGCTTTTCTGATAGCTGTTCGCAACAGTCACATTCACCATAGAGCAGTTGCCAATCGCTGAAACAAGTGAAGCGACAAACGACTTTTCTTTCGGATCTTTTGTAAGTATCTATTATAACATTACAGGTCATTATTAAATAAGGTATCTCAGAAAAATAACATAACATTATGAGGTATCGCAGAGAAAATAACAAACAAGCCAAGATGAATGAGTTATATAATCTTTATTTTTACTATAAGTACCTGTACTAGCGAGCAATCACTGGATTTCAGATATTTGAAAATGGACACAATTCTAATTGATTCTTCATCTAACTTGGACTTAACAGCTATTGGAGAGGAGGTTGTCTCTGGGGCTTGGCTAATCTGAGCTACCACTTCACGATAGCGGACTGCTGCTTGTTCTGTTATCAGAGACACAAACAGCGAGTGATGAAAAGTCATCATTAATTATCATAATAAATGCATTGTCTTACCTAATGCCACAATCCAGTCGTTCGGCAAGATTTTATTTTCGTCCATTGAATTATTATCTTTCCAGGGGTACGCTTGAATTGGTCGATGAACTTCCTTGCCTTCATCAGCACGTGCTTCTAAATCGTATGCAGAGATGTCTGGGTAGTCCACCACGTGATGAATCAACTCAAAGTTGAGATATTTCACCTGTAATAAACAATACGGGACATCGTAAGGGCGTCATAAGATCATCATAAATTAGGCTGTGATATAAGGCTAAAGCATACCTTTTTGAAACATGCTCGTAGAATGAAATGCTCGAATCGAAAGTAGGTGGGCTCAGGCCAGGCGTTGTTGGTCATAATTTGAAGAATGACGCCTACTCGCCAAGCTTTAGCTTTCAACTTTTGCTTCTGTTGTTCTGGCAACGTCATCACATAATGACGATCATACAAGCACTAAAAACATGATCATTATAATGAGTAACGTTAACGATAAACGGTAAATGAGAAGGAGTTGTATTGACATAGTAGCATAGTATTGCTGTACCTGAAAGAATGTGCCGTCAAGGGGAGTGTGAGCTGGTATAGGCGATCGAAGGAAAGCGTACTTCTCCGGGATAGAAGCTTGGACCGCGGCAAATCTATGTTCCCACTCATGGAAAAACTCCTGCCGTTGTGGTTGTTTGAAATAGTCAAGATCTAACAGTTGGGGGGCACCGCTATTATCGAAACAGTTTGTGATATTTATAAAAATCAGCGAATAATAATAATAATAATAATACCTGTTTGGATCCCAGGCTGTTCGATCAAGTGCGATGGATAGTATGACAAGGAAGCTGTACATGTGCTGTTCCAATACTTCTGCATTCTGTTTCCTCTCGCTGAAATTAAGCCCATTAACGATGGGATTGAAATACTCGATTATGTCAGGGAACATGCAGCCTATAGTGATGCTCTCTTCTACACTGCCTCTTAACTCCCACATCATGGCGAGGAGAGCCCATGTTGCTTGTCGCATTGGCGAAGGTTTGCAGTTGCCGTTTTCATCCAATGGAGTCACAAATTTCAAGTCAGTCAATATTTTTCGGCTCGTTTTCAACGTGAATTCAGACGGAGGAACCTAACAATCATTGACTATTATAAATCGAGTTGAAGTAATTGATAGGATTAATAAAGCATGCAAACCTGATTATCGATGTGCTCAGAGAGTGTGATGCCTCCCAACACTTCGGCTCGACTCCATCCGACATGCTTGGGAGATAAAACTTGTTGTAAAAAGAGCGTCTCGTAGCGAGGCTTTGTATTCCGACCACTTATGTTGGCGACCTTACCTAACATGAGCTTCCTGACATGAGATGAGGAGATGCCTGCGTAAACGATGTTTCCTTGAGTGTCCAATCCACGACGTCCCGCACGACCACTCATTTGCTGGGCCATCAACTCATCCAATTCACCAAACATCTCACCACAGAATACACATGTTCGGAAAGGCATATTAACTCCGAAAGCTAAAGAGTCATCAGATATAACCACGGCAAGTTTCCCTTTCGAAGCTAATTTTTGAATTGTTCGGCGATATGCTGGAAAGGAAACCTATCCATTGAAAATAAAGCATAATAATAAAGATAAATCCAAGAAAATAAGAGAATGGCAAGAAGGGCTCTTTTTTACCTCATTGATGAAGAGACCTATTCCTCGACGAAGGCCTCTAATCAACGCATGTTGAAGGATAGATTCATTTCTACTTTTCTGATCTGTATTAGCACGCTTTTTGAAACCATCCGTTTTTTCCATTTCCTCACAAAGTGCTTGCAGCTCGAGGTCTGTTATGGTACCATTCGAAAATGCATATTTTGGATGTGGAGCAGTTGGGTCGATGGAAAATGTCGCAGATACGTCCAAATCACCCGTTTTTTCCAACTCTTCTCTGGCCTTATCGTTTTTGCCAGTATCCTTGATAGTAGCAGCAGCAGATTTCACTCGTGCATCATACTCGCTTTGTAGCTGATTGAAACATTGAATAATGATTAATGAACCATAAAAACCGGGAATACTGTAAGATTAATCGTTTATTACCTTAGTGTAGTAATTAGGATGAGCTTTTTTCTGTCTGTATTCTAAGCTTGCCAGTAAATGCTGAAACAGTTTTATGGCTTCAAATGTGTTCAAATGAAACGGTAAACATGGCAGCATGTCCTTTTCTCTCAAAGCTAGGATAAGATCACACAGGTCGAATTCTTTGACTGGGCTGTCTTGAAGGTTGAATGTGTAAATAAGCTCTTGTGTCTCCTTCGGATATTTTATCGCTAATTTTTGTAATTCGCCCTTGAGGAAATCTTCATATTCCTTTGTTCTGTGCAAAGTAATTCTTTCCTTCGGTTCAAAATATACTTTTGGGTCTAGACCAGCAACAATAGGATCGTGCAAAGGGTACACTCGTTTAATCTCAAGCCAAGCGCGGTAACTGTCCTATAATGCAGAGAATCATTCAAAATATATGATGGTTATGACGCAAATACAGAATAAAGGAATGAATAGTTCGAACCTGCGAAGTGAACGAAAGTGAAGAATTGTTCAATTTTCCCGTTTGAATTGACTCAATATTTTCGATTGCAGCTAGAGGACTGACAGGGACTAATGCTGATTTTTCGCAATCCCACACATATCGTTGAAGATTGATGAATCGTACTTGATGGCTTAAAATATTCACTTCAGAATCGAAAAGAGAATTTACAGCTGGTGGATTGGTTTGACTTGCAACTGAGCTTTCCTTCATGTGAGAAATTTGCTCTTTAGCAACATCAATAGTCTCCACTCCCTACAAAACGAAACACAATTATTAAAATATACAGAAAATGATAAAAATTCGTAGCCAATAATACCTGAATTTGTTCTCCTTTCATTTTTTCCATCCAGCCTTTCAACTCAGCAGCATTGCCAATCGTTGCAGACAGCGCAAGAAACTTACAGTTCATCATTCGAATCAGTCTTTGTAAGGCAGCTCCTTCTGCACCATCTAATGCGTGTACTTCATCATAAACAACCCAATCGAAATGATCAAATCCACCAGGAATAATTGCTCCACTATTTCTTCCATAAAACTCAAGCCCAACTAACCCTCTCGCCTTTGTTAGAGCACTTTCTAGAGCTAATGGGGTACCCACTACTATTTTTGGCATATCATTGAAGTATTTCTTCTGACTGAATGACATTTGAGGTGTAACAATAGCGACTTTGGTGTCTTTATCTCCTTCAGAGCGTAACAGTTTTGAGAAATATGCAGCAACTTGCCACACCAATGGCTCAGCAGGCACCACAAATAGCACTCTTTGTGTGTCCTCCTTGATGCCTTGCAATGCGATTCTAATAAATCAAAACAAAATTTCATCTAATTTTAGTTATATTTCAACAAACTGAAGATAATATAATATGATGTATCATGCATAAGTCAGAATTCATATTTTATAAAATATAATTATCAATCTCTGAGGCATTGGTGTTACCTATTTAGTGTGAAAGCAGTTCGTTCAATCTTATCTTTTGCTATTAATTTCTTCACAAGTTCATCTTCCGCGGATTGAGCAACATTATCTTCGGGAGGGGAATCTAGATTTTGATTTGGTTTATTGTCGACTCCGCCCTTCGCATTATTGTTGTCCAATTCCAGTTGCTCCTGTACACGTCTCTCCAAATATTCAACATCGTCTTCATCTTCCAATTGTTGCTCATTATTGTCATCCGCATTATCGTCAACAATATTTTCATCTTCTGAGTCGTTTTCATCATTATCATCTGCATCAGAATCTTCGTCCGCATCAGCAGCGATTTTTTGTTCTTTTTCGTCAGCATTATTATTATCCTTAACCATTTTCAGATTTTTGTTATGCTTGAAAATAACAGCAACATAAGATGACAGCACAGTCTTTCCACTACTGGTTGGAGCGGAAATAACGACTGATTTTCCATCATCAATCCATCGCAACACTTTCTTCTGCCAAGGATCGAGACTATGACCAAAAGTAAACTTTGTGAGTGGTGGCAAGCAGTCACTCATCTCAACCAGTTGTAATCTAATTAGATCCGATTCTTGGTCTCGAACTCTATTGGCTCTTCTCAAAAGGCTCTCGACACTTTTAAAGTCATCATAGACGAGCGATTTAGCTCCTGGTGCTGGTTCAGGAATCTTAAAATCAATAACTTCAATATCAGGCCCATCAATTGCCCACAACGTCTCAAATAAAAGTTTCTTATCGCCAGTAGTTTCATACAGTTTTGAATATGCAAATTTCAAAATCTCAATAACTAGAACTGCTCTCGCTTTAGGGATTTTGGTTGAACGAATTAAACCTATTAATTTTGTTTGTGTTTCTTCTTTTGAGCTTGAATATATGCAATTTCTAATTCTAGTAACTTCAGCTGCAAATTTTTCTTTGGCTATTTTTTCTTTATTTTGTTCAATCAGTTGATCTTGTTTCTTAACAACGGGTTGTTTGCTTTCAGTTTTTTTCCCTTTCGTCTTCGTATTGCTTGCATTATCAATCACGGCTTGTTCTTTCAATAATTCTTTTTGTGCCACTTCTTGTTTTTCTAATTCAGCTTTCCAAGCATCAGATGGATTGAACACAGTGCCTGGGTCAAGATCAACTAATATTTGGGTTACTGTTTCTTTAAATTCAAATTTTCTAGTTTTGCGGTTTAATCTAAGGTAATTGAATCAACTTCATTAACAATTTGGTTAAAATGTATTCTTTCTAACAAAATCATTACCTATTTTTGCCAGGTATATCAATCCATGCCCAATCTTTACGCAAATCCCAATACTGATCATAATCGCTTTTGGTAGAACTTTTATCATATGATCTTCCTTTTCCTTGGTTTACTTTCAATGAATGAGACAAATTTTTTGGAACTCCCTAGATTATGAAAATAAAAGTAATACTTGTACTATTTGTGCAGTGTGTAGTGTTACCTGTTGTAGTCTCTCTTCTCCCAACGAACCATATGCCTGTTTGTATGACACTATTTTGCCATTACAGACAACTTGATTAAGCATAATCAGTTAAAACTTTAATTTACAATGAGTAAGAAATGTGAAAACTGTTTTGATACAGAAAGTAATTATAAGTGGTAGAATATGCAAGAAATATGTAAGAGATATTGTTATAATACATTATACTACTCGCTCCTGTTTTTCCTTCCAACTTTTCCTGAATTGAAACCAGAGTTGCTCTATGATATTCATCCGTAACCACAAAATGGGAGAAATGTTATTAAGCCCATTTCAACAAGCAATAAACCAAAAGCAAGCCACTGGGTAACTTAAAGAAAAGCTCTTTTGCGTAAAAAAAGATAACTTTATTCTTTAAAAACAAAGTTCCCGTTAACCGTGTAATCAAATTTAATTTTTTGTGAACTAGTAAGTTAACTTTTTATATATGTCACTAATCAGGAGAAATATAAAACTAAATTGTCTTTGACAGTATTAATATAACTATCGTTTTTTGCAGTTTTCACCAGGCGTTTCAAAAATTAATGGAGCAAAAAAAATCCGCGACGAGTAAAAATAAATTCGTTGAACAAATTTGTTGATTTTATATTCTTAAAACATTATTTGTTATTACCTATCATTTGCAAATTTCAAAGAATAAAAACTATGTTTTCTAGTCAATCATTTATTAATAAGTTATTTTAGGTAAAGGTTTCTTTACCAAAATTACAAAACAATTCGACAAACAATAAATTAAATTTTATTATGAATTGATGAACCGTAAGTCTTTTGCTTCGTGTTTTCTAAATAAATATTAATATAACTTTTATTCGTTTTATTTACGTAGAATGATAACTGCTATAATTTTTATTTTTGTTGGATTGATTACTTGTGTTTTGAGATCAAACGGAGAGGATAGGAAGTTTGTCTATTATAGAGGCGGAATCATATCTAGTTCTAGCCAAATCCACTCATCTCAGAAAATATCATCACTAAATGTAGATAATGGTATTACTGATAATAATTCAGATGATGATGTAAAGACGTCACAGCAAATAGGATCTTTAGACACTAAATCATCAATCATAAATTTGGAACAAAATATCTTTTTTAATTCGGTACAAGATATCTCAGATGATGAGAAACGTATATATGAACCAACTGCTTATCCAACAAAATCATCAATACAACTTCAATTTGTTTCGGGTGTGGATTTGTTGTCTATAACTTCAAATCCAACCATGGATACGACTCAGTTTCCTTCGTATATTCCACCTACAGAATCGCCAACATTAATACCTACAACATTGTCCACAAATAATCCAACAACTATACCCACAATTGAACCATCATTTATCCAATCAAACAATCCATCAACTATACCTACTTCATTTCCAACTGAAAGTCCAACTTCAAACCCTGCAATTGAACCATCGTATAATCCATCAGCGTATCCAACTTCAATACCTACAACTGAACCATCGTACAATCCAACTATTATTCCAACTTCAATACCCACAGATGAACCATCATTCATCCAATCGAACAATCCATCATCGATACCCTCTTTATCTCCGACCGAAAGTCCAACTTCAAATCCTACGAATGGACCATCGTATAACCCAACTGCTGTTCCAAGCTCAGTTCCAACATTTTTACCATCATTTAATCCGAGTTCTATTCCAACTTTTGTACCATCAAATACTCCATCATATTCCTCATCTGCATCACCAACCGTTCAAACTACTTCTACACCTAGCTCAACTCCGTCAACAATATCAAGTTTAATCCCTTCTTTAGTTCCAACTTCACTTCCCACAGAATCCCCTTCTGTTAGCCCAACTTCTGTTCCAACTAATCGTCCAACAGTAGTTCCAACAGTGAAGCCTACAACAAGACCTTCTCGAACACCAACTAGTCGACCCTCGAATGAACCTACTGTACTGTCAACTAATCCTAAACCTATTGTATCATTCAACTCCAACTTAACTGTAGCTGGTGTGACATCTGATAGTTTGGATATTCAGGCCAAGAGAGCTATTGTAAATGCCACCGCGTCAACAATGGGAATCTCTTCTTCATTCGTCTCAATTGTTGGAATAACACACATTACTTCAACAAGAAGATTATTGGTGCACTTAGATGCTGTCTCCAACACTTTCTTGGTCAATGTGAAAACTACGTTGTCTTTAAATGATTTTTCGGGCGCTGACAATTCATCTTTTCTGTACAACATCCTTACCAAAAGGCTTGACACTGCTGTAACTACGGGATCCTTTACATCATCTTTATATAACAACTCACTTGCTTTGGGAAGCACATCAACATTGTCCGCAGCAATATCGTCGATCAGCTTAGCAACATCGGTAGTTAAGTTCCCACCAACCAATCAACCTACTATGTCTCCAACTGTTACACCAACTTCAATTCCAACTGGTACACCAACTTTCTCAATCATTGATAAGTGGAGAAATCAACTAAATAGCTTGCATGCGTTTGATCATTCTAATTTATCCGCTTCTGTTGTGCAAACTTCTGACTACTTAGAATTATATTATTCTAATAGTTTTCTCGTTGGAAGTTGTGGAAGCTGGTCTTCATTTGTTACGAATGAATTGGTAACCAACGAATATCAATATGTGCCGATTGAGCTTTCTTTGGTTTCATCAACCAGTTCCACATCTGGTGCCTCATTTGACACAGCTCTTGCAACATGCAACAATAAATCAGTTGTGCGTGACATGCACCGAGTGCTGACATCAGATAGTAATTCCACTGCTCTTAATTATTTCACATGTGATGGTAGTTCTTGGGTTGTTGGATTATGTTCGGTTGGTTCAGCACGATCATTATGTGCCAATTGTACAGATCCTTGTTCCTCCAGTGCCTATTGTTCACAAAGTCTAGCCAGTTATCGCTCCATTTCTCCATTCACTATCTCACCGTGTGTTTCAAGTAGTTGTATAACTACTCAAGTTAATTCAGAAATAAGAGGAATTGTTTTCAAATATGCAAACTTGGAAAACCCGCCTGAAATTGCGTCGATTGTTACAGTGCCGTTTAAGACGTCAATAATGGTAACAGTCACTGCGGATGGGAGTGGATCCGTGTACTGCGTTGCTTCAACGTCTCCACCTGAGAGTATATTATCAATTAAACTGAATAATTTCGTATCATCATTGGTCAACAATCAGTCTTCTGTTCAAATATCTGGATTGAGCCCATACACAGCATATACAATATATTGTTCCACCGTCTCTACCTCAGGAGTAAACTCTGCTTTGACAACTGTATTGAGCCGAGCAGTTTCGGTAACAACCTTGTGTTGTAAGTCAGTCAGTGCTAAATTCAGTCGAACAAGTACAGTAAGTGATCAGTTTGTATTAAATATGCTAACGGTGACATTAGATGCGAGACCGTCAGAAGACCTCACTGTAACTGTGCAAGGAACAGATTTATCAGATAATAGCACCATTCAAGGATTTTCACCTTCAACATTTGTATTTTCATCTTATTCTCTCGTTACATCATACAGCTCTTCACTTTATGCTTTATTAGAAGGAAAGTACCGATTTGACCTTGTTTTATCTGGATTGTCTGATTATGAATATAGTGCCAGTTCCTTGAATAGTCTTCAAAGTTATCAATACATATCTGTAATATCATCTGAAACAGAACCTCCAACTCCTGTTCTTTCATCTGCGCAGTTTTCTAGCGATGGGTCATTTATCACCATTGAATTTGACGCCGACACAAATAGGGGAGGGGTCTCAACTAACTTCATATGCAACAAATTATTCGATTTCACATGTGCTTCTACGTCGTCATGCTCTTGGACTGATCCATCAACGGTGAATGCTTACATAGCACCACCCAGTGGTACAAGCTCCTCGAATTGTGTGTCATTCGGAAGTCGCCTAGCAATTATCAGCTCAGCAAAAATAAAAGCTGCTTGTTTGGCTTCAAAAGTCACATGTTCAAGTGACTCATGGGAAATTGTAAGCAATAGTAGCTCGGTAGCTATTCAAAATGCAATAGTACCAATTGTTCCTAAGATTAATATCATCGCTCCATCAGTGATTGGATCTTGTCAATCTTTGACGGTGGATGCCTCTAGTAGCTCGGGTAGTGGTAGTCGAAGTTGGTCGAATATCTCCATCGCTGTTGGTAGTCTAACTGCTAATGTTTCAGCTATGAACCAGTATTTGTCATCTAAATTCACAGTATCACCGCCAACTGTGATACCAGCAAGTATCATTCCAACATCAGCATCATTTTATATTCTATTGAAGATGTGTAATTTTTTGGGTCAATGTAGTCAAACCAGCAAGCAAGTATCAGTGATAGCGTCTCTCATCCCAGTGGCATCCATCCCAGGTGATTCAGTGAAACAAATAACAAAGGCGTCTGTATTAAGGTTGGATTCTGTTGCTTTTGTTCAACAATGTGGTGGGTCTACTTCGACATCAGGATTGTCGTTGACTTGGTCAGTAACAAAGAATAATGCTCAATTGTTTCAATTGGTATCCACTTCAAAAGATCCAACGAAGTTTCGGTTGCCCTCTTATTCATTTCCTTCGCTTGGAAATTTCTTAATCACTTTGACGGTTCAAATAACTGCAACTCAAAAGTCTTCTTCAACCTCAGTTCTTGTTGTGGTTCAACCAGGAAAGATCTATGCATCGCTGTCGGTTGGGAGAACTGTAAGTGTCCGCAAGGAGAATACCTTAACCATCAGTGGGGCGTCTAGCTATGATGATGATCAATATGGAGTGTCTGCTTTTGATGCTAAATTAGTCTTCCAGTGGTCTTCTCAGCAAATTTATCCATCTCTAAATTCATCCTGTTCTTCTTTTTTGACAGAATCGTATGATTCTTACGGGACACTTTCAGTCTTTGCGAAGTTAAGTGGTGTCGTAAATTCTCAATGTTTAATTGCGCTTACTGTAACAGATGCCAACAATACAAGATCATCACAAACCAGTACTACAGTTACAATTCTGTCATCACTCACTCCAACTATATCATTGACATCTAATGTTGCCAGCGACTCTTTATTTGTTGCGAGTAATATTCTTCGCCTCACCGCCACGGTAAAATTCCCATCTTCGTATACTGGTAATTACAATTGGTCTGTAAGTGATTCTAGCTTTGATCTATCCGGTTCTTCACTGGTTTCCACC
Source organism: Epipyxis sp. PR26KG (assembly GCA_015144975.1). Classification (NCBI taxonomy): domain Eukaryota; class Chrysophyceae; order Chromulinales; family Dinobryaceae; genus Epipyxis; species Epipyxis sp. PR26KG. The sequence continues at coordinate 18,371 of VKHH01006014.1, read as the reverse complement.
TCATCATCCATCATTGTTGGATTTGCAACAGTTTCGAACCTTTATTTAGCACTGGCTGCTAACACTCTAAGCGCTGGCTCATCACTAACATTTTCTTTAACCATCAAATCGACTGTTTCATCATCAGCATCAATAACCATAACAGTTAATTCCCCTCCTCGACAAGGAACCTTCTCAGTTGTGCCTTCCACTGGTTACTCTTATTCCGATTATTTTGCATTCTACTCATCATTTTGGCAGAGCGATAGTCTACCTTTATCATATCAATACGGATTTCTATCAATTTCCTCAGGAGTAACAGTTGTACTTCAAACAAGGTCTGAATTAACTTACGCTTCATTTCAACTTCCGTCTGGAGCACAATCTAAAGGTTATTCGCTAACAGCAACTGCTCAAATATTTGATTCCTACCTTGCAAATTTGACTTCATTTGATAACATTGTCGTAAAGGTGAACAGCTCTGTGACTTTTACTTCCCTTTCAACTTCATCTGCTTTAAATAGCAGTTCTGCAGTGATTAAGCAAGCTGTTGCGTTATCTGGAACTTCATATAATACCGTGAACTGTTCAATTGCCCCAAACTGCAGCAATTTAAATCGTCAAGAATGTTCCTCAACAGCTCATACCTGTGGTTCGTGCTTATCTTCTACTTTTATTGGGAGTGTTGGAGATAGCAATGAAGTGTGCATTTCATCCACTGCTGTTGGAAACAGTTCAGCGAAGTGTTCCGTTGATTCCAATTGTGGTCCATTTTATAATTGCATAAATGGAGGGTGTGTATTACCTTTGAAGTCGTGTGTTGGAAATTGTTCCTCGAATGGTAATTGCATATTTACTGATTCAAGCTCTGGTCAACGCGTAGATTACAAATGTTACGCTGGCAACTCTAAATGCGATGCAGTTTGTGAGTGTGAAACTAATTATGTTGGCTCCCAGGCTTGTGACTTGACTTTATCACAACAAGCTGTTGTTCGGAACAGAAGAGAGCAACTGATCAACAACATAGCAATATTGATGGACAAGGAGGATGGTGATAGTGTGAATGTGTTGGCTTGGATTAACCTTTTGGGAGTTGCAACATTACGGCCAGATCAGTTATCTTCTGGTGCTATTTCCAAATCCTTATCCATATGCAACTCTATTTTAGATTATGCGAAACAGTTACAGTTACCATATGATCAGCTATCTACTGTTATGTCAATCATTGATTCAGTGTCCAAAGCTAGTGTCTATTTATCAAAATCATCAACTTCGCGCCGTGTTTTGACATCAAGTGACGGCTTAACGACCTCAACAAGCTCAATTGGAATGAATACGAGTGCAACAGTTGTATCATCGTTAGACTCTGTAATGAAATTTATTGATTTGATTGCCATTAATCAACTTCCGTCTCAAGCCGCGACATTATTAACACAAGGTCAGTTCCGAATCTATTTCAAGGTGCTTGCTCCTTCATCAGATTCTTCCATTGAAAGTGTGAATGTGTCCGTCGTGACCCCTTTAACATCAATAGAGGAATACAATGGTGTGAAAGCAAGTGAGACTATCATTCAATTCTTTAACTATAACCAAAGCAATGACTTCAACTTCAAATTCTCAGCGATAGCTATTAAGTCAGAATTGTATGGAATAGGCGATCTTCTCAAATCAAATCCTTTGCAGTTGAGTTTTACTGAACCGCCTTGTCCTAATCCACCTTGCTATGTCCAAACAACTCTTCCTCATAATCAAAAATTAGAATTTTCTAGTTATAAAGTTGCGACTCATAATGTAACTTGCGAGTCAGGTGTTAATATCACTACGTCATTCACTTGTCCCAGTGGAGAAATCCTTAACTTTAACTGTAACGGAACTGCTGGATTGATTTCAAAGAAATGCAAATTAAAAATTGACTCCTCCGTGTGCAACTCTATTCGCAATGGTGTTGTTTCGTCAAGTGGTTGTTCCGTAGTTGCATACAGTTCAACAAATGTTACTTGTTCATGTCCTATTCTCTCAAATAATCGTAGGTTAAACAGGCGGGCCTTGTCAGACCAGAGCAGTGATGTAGATACGTTTGCATCAATGATAGAATCCACAACAACAGACTTCAGTTCTACCTTCACATCATCCTCTAATATTGACACGAGCACTACCGTCAGAAGCTGGAGGGTGTTGGTCAGCGTCAGCACATTCATGGCATTTTCACTGTGTATCTTACTCGGGTTGAATTGGAAAGATTTGAGTGATGCCGATAGAGCGAAGAAAGGATGGAGCGATGAAAATGCATTTTCTGCTTGGGCAGCTCTGGTCAGATTGAAGCGACTATCTCTATCAACGAAAAAGGTGTCTGTAGCATACGAATCTCCTGTTGAAGATGATTCTATTAATTCCAAAGGAAAGAGTCAAGTAACGCTGAAGAAGATAAAACAAATCGAAAATGAGTTACGATTATCTGATAATCCATTACCAAGTATATTCTCATCCTACTCGCTGTCTAGGCGGGTGATGGATGAACTCAAAAATCATCATCGTTTCCTCAACTTGTTTTGTAAGTTCAATGCACACTATTCTCGTTCGCTGAGGGTTCTATTTGTATTCTCAACGATCACCATAATGTTATTCTTTCAAACACTTACGTATGACTTGGTGAATCCGGATGAGAGCAAGTGTTCCAATCATAAATCTCAGAGTAGTTGCTTGCAAGAAAAGTCTTCGTATGCGACAGGAGAATCGATGTGTAAATGGAGTAGTGAAAATTCTAACAGTCAAAATTCTTGCTCATACGTACAGCCTGATGAAAGCTTCAAAGTTATCATATTTGTTGCGGTTTTCTCTGCTCTGATTGGTGGACCAATAGTATTGATATGTCATATTATTATAACGCGTTTGTTAGCTGCTAGAACTCAATCGCAAGATGATGATAATTTGCAGGTATATTATTATGTTACAACAATTGTTAATCTTGATCAAATTATTATTTCGACCACTCTCGCTTATTATTTTTAAATTATTATTATTTTGTTAATCTCCGACCTCTCTCTCTCATCTGTTAGATTACTCCCACTGCTAACTCATCGAAAGTGGTTGTAAAAGTGGATGGAATATTCGGTCAATTGAAGCGACGATTTGCAAAGAAAAATGGTATTGTTGTTCCTTTTCTGAATGAAAGCATGGTTCCAGCAGATCATAATCAGGTTTCACTGTGATTTTTTATTCATTTTCACCAACTTTTCATTTAAAATATTTTATTATGATATTTCTTCGAGCAGACCAATGAGTTAGATGAGACATCCATCTCAGTAACTCGCAATCAACCTGTAGTCAATCGTGGCTTCAAGAATGGTAAAGGAGCGGTTGGTATCTCTGAAGATTCTTATGATGATAGAGCCGAAGACAGCTCGTTGGACTCTGTGCCAGTTCCTCACACAAATCCTCTAAAACCAGCCGAAGTATCTACACATGCTATGCAGGAGGCGATGTCATTATCAGACCAGTTGATTGCAGTTCGTTCGTTAGCAAGAGAGGAAGAGAAAGAGATTTTGGATTGTAAGCGATGATTTAGACTTGAATATATCTTAATTATTTCTCTGATTTTGTATTTGTTATTTCATAGCTTGGTGGGGTCTTGACTCAGAGGGAATGTTCATGTCAACAACGTCTTGGTGGAGCAATATAATAAGTAGAGCTACCTCTCGAACAGGCACTGTGTTGAGTAACTTGCTGAATGACCTCGAAATTGTCATCAAAAAAGAAAATGATGAGCTCAATTTCCTTCAATCGATTCGCTTGAAGAGAGGAGGATTAGGCAACCGGTTATTACTATTATTCCACATTGATCTGTTGCATAATCTGAAAGGCTCTTTACTGCGAGCGAAGAGTGCTCGTGATAATGAAATGTTTATAGAGCGAAAAGTCTCATTTTTTTCTAAAATGTTTGGGTGGTTTATTATTATTGGAATGAATGCTTTTATGTTGCTTTATATACTGCTGTTCGCACTGGAACAATCGTCGAGTAGGCAGATCGCTTGGATGTGGTCCTTTGTTTCCCTTATTCTCATCGAAGTTTTTCTGGCATCAACACTAGCAGCACTTCTGACGCATATTCTTTTCCCGTCATTCATTGCAGCGGATGTCTTTCGAGGCAAACAAGAGCTGATAACATGTATTCGCAAATATCAGGTAGGTGTAATGCAAGAAGAGCTCAGTTATTATATTATATGTGAATGTAGATAAGCTATCTTATGAACCTACCATATTGACATATTGACTTTGTTTTAGAAACGATTGGTGGAAGAAGCTAATTTGGCTTTTGCGAATGCTGATAAAGATGCGGATGCATTTGATGCTTCCAAATATTTCTTCGTATCCAAACGCGTATCATCTCACTTCCCAACCCTAGCTGAGAGTAAAATGATCTCTATGTTCTCTTCGGCCTTACCTCTTCGCAACTATTCTCACTCGATCGGACTTGACACGGCATCTCGTTTGCAGGCAAGTATGCAATGGATCTCACAGACCTTTTTCTCGATTTTATTCTTCATAATAAATATGTTGCTTGCCGCGCCTCTGCTGTTCGACCTGTTACTCAACTGGATGTCAACGGTAATTGGTGGAGTCATAGTTTTTCTTCATTGTGAACTGTATGGAATTCATCCAGCCCTTGTAATTGTTCCAGCCTTTGTGGTGGGAGTCATAATACATTTTGTGATTATTTCTTCAAAAAATAGTGCTGAATCGCAATTAAACAATTCGAATCAACCTCACGCAATGACAGTCGGAGATAAAGTGATGATGATCAAGCCCTCTTCTGGTTCTGGTTCTGGTTCGCCCCAGAACCAGGACATCGACCGCTACAACTCTAAAATATTCAAATCTCATAGTTTGGACTCGTCTTTTCTCCAGCAAGATGAACTCGAATCGACTCTTACTCGCAGATTCGACAAGTTCGATTCTGCGGTTAGTCGACATAATAGTTATCACTTTTTGAGCACTTATGACTTGGAAAATCATCCAAGTGTTTCACCGCAATTATCAAACAAAAATGGAAATATTGTTCGTCCGTTTTTCCCTCCACCACCACACAATAACAAGTCATCGTTCAACAGTCCATTAAGCAAAAAATCTACAACAAAGAGACCTGTGCCATTCAATAACAATAATGAAGATCCTAATTATCTGTTCGAAACATTCGACCATTTGTATGATAGAAGCAGAAATGGTTCCTTTGATTATCAAAAAAATCCACAAGATGAACACAAACATGATGAGAACAGTGCTACTGTCCGCCAACCTTATCATAAACCATTCGTAGGATCCCCGATCAGTAAACACCGAACAAAAGATACTCCTGATTCCAAAGTGTCTTCTGCTTTCGGATCGCCAAACAATATGCGTGAAAGAAGACCATGGCACGATAGTGAAGAAGATGAAATAACTCATCGTAAATTTACAAGTGCACGAAGTGTCATAGCAGCCGCTCAAGATACGCTGAATAATGAAAATGCAAATAGTAGTGACGACACTGCAAGCGATGATGAACCGGACAATTATTTGATTGATTTAGAATATCGATGGAAGAAGCTTGATTTGGCAGAAAAACTTGTTTCGACTAATAACAAAAGTGGTGGAGGAGGTTCTGATGAGAGTGCATCGGAAACAAATGATCCATCCCAAGAAAACACGTCAACAAATAATAGTAATAATCTGAATAATAATTATAATAATAATCGAGCACATGCAGCTAAAGTGAAATCAGAATCTGATGAAGATTCGAATTCTGACAAGTCAATCGATTTGTTTGATAGCATCATTCGACGAGTTAATAAATAGTTTAAAATGACGATAATATAATAACAATAATAACAACAACAACAAAATAATAATAATTCTAATAATAATAATAATAAATGAAAATAATGATGATAATGATGATAATTATAATTAAATATTAATAATGATATGTGATTTGAGTTATTTCATTCAGCTTATTATATTAATTCTGTATATAATATATCTTATCACCTCACTGATTATGTTTTATTATAAACGGTGAAGAGATTCGATCCTAATACTTCCTTAATCTTAGACTTAAGAATGCTTGCCTGGGATAACTTGCAACTGATCATTACATTGTGTTGAATCGTCTGTACTTCGCTCACATGGGTATACTCCAACCGTATAATGGCAGTTGTGAGTTATAGAGGCGTAACTCCTGATCAATAAACATGCCAATAAAATATTCGTTTATTTCTGATTTATTATTTTTAATTTTGCGATAATTATAATCCGTGCACCCTTATATACCTCATATATCTTTGCTCATAATTATTGCTTGTTAAGGACTGATTGGGATTGGCTGTTTTATTGCATTTGAGTTGATTTGCATGCTGCATTTGTTTTTATAATATTCATTTTTGATTTGTATTTAATAATTATAATACGTATTAAGAATGCCAAGGGATGCTTCAAATATTTGTACATACTGTACATACCATCATCGGAGGCATGATGATTTGTGAGCGCGTATGATTTTTAAAAATAATTTATTTTGAGAATTTCTCAGCCTTTGTTAATATTAAATGCACCATTTATGGTAATTGTCTTTCTTTCTTAAGTACACTGGTATATTGAGCAGATCGATGAACAAGACGAAAAAATGTACTGTAAGTCTACCTTACTTCATTTGGATTCCATCCCATTATCAAAAACAGCTCAAATTCAGTAATTTCAAAAATAAAATAATTGATTAACTTTAAAAAAAATATTAGAACAATGCCATTACTGGCATCTTCACATGTTATGACACAATCTAATCGTAGATGCAATAAGTTGGGCCCAAATCCCAACTATCAGAATACTTAAAACAGAACCAAGAAAACAATATTAATAAAAATAATAATATATTCATTTTGCAACGTTCATTATTGTGTATGATAACAATAAAACATTATCCGATAGCACATACTATTGCAAAGTAGATATGATTATTCAAAAACTGCCGAACATCCGATCCAAGATGATAACTTTTTAGGTGCCGAACCCAAGAATCTACACCTCAGTGACACTTTTAACTTCAAATGCTTCATTGATATTATTTTCAAGCACAACTAATCCTGGTGCAGATGAATCAGATGCAATCATCATTTCATTTTCAGCTGGCTTATTATTAGTCATAATGGCATCTTGTGGCACCTCAGTCAAGTTCGGCTCAGGCAATGATTTTACTTCAATCTCATTGGTTGGCACCACTGAAGACATATCAACCGGTACGAAACACTTTGGTTGAATATAATACGTATAAAACAAATACAAAACAGTATATCCAAACATTGCAATGCCAATGATCATATTGCTGCGAGTATTATCATAAATAATCCTCATTTCAGATACAAAATGGGAAAATATATTATTTGTATAAGCATCGTCTGTACAATACTTAATCTTCAAGATTTTGTCACGAAGGCCTAATAACTGAGTGTAACAAACGATTGTAACAATCACTTTAGGCAATAAAAAAACGAAGCCGATGATATCCTTGAATGTGATCCATCCAGAGGTTTTAAAGCCTTCAATATCCTGGTAGCCATCGGTGCAAAAGACGAACAGCAACACAAAAGGATACACTCCACTTCCATAGAACGCTCCAATCGCAGAAGTAACGACCACTCCAGTGATACTCGCTAGAGCTTGTTTGGACAAAAGAAACTGCTTTGGAAGAAATCTTCTCTTCATCTGACACGTATCATCATTCCAGAAGTACTCGGGTTGACTGAACAATCCTATTTTAGTCGTGGAATTAACAAATGTATGCGCAGCATGTACATATTGTCCGCATTTTGTTTGACTCAACACACTTTTGCATACTTTATCTTTTGATGAACAGTCATTCACTTGCTTGGAGTCTCGCACAGATTGGTAATAGTAGCCATTGGCAGCACTGATATTACTTCGTTTACTATGATAATAATCTGGATCATTGCTCCTATTATAATAAGAAGATGTCAAGCCATACAAAGATAACCCTCCTTTACGACAATCAATAACTGATTGTTCTATATTGTCGAGCAAATAGTCCTCTAAGGGACACCAATCGACGAGGCTCCAACGGGTGTCAGTTTTGCTGCATGTAGTAGGAAAATATGAATAATATGATTTATATGTCAATGATCCATTAGTTGACATGGACGAATACAAACTAAAATACTGCAAATCTTGAGATAAGTCTTTTGCTTTCAGACACATACCTCTAAGTTGAGACCCACTATGAGAGAGCTCGTGCAGCTTTATGAGCAACTTGACCACAGGCATTTCATCTTGATACTCTCTTCTGCCAAACAAGGCATATTCGCCATACTTTCCGTAAGTGAAATTGGCTCCTGCAATGATGGAATAATTAGATGATGATGAAAACACTTTCGAAACTTTTTCTATTTTTAAGCTTGTAAATGGACATGACGTGCCAATAGGGAAACAAATTGAACTATTAGAATTAATGGTAGATGATCTTCCACACACGTTGTATCCACTCGGACATAGGTTATTCGAGTCAGGAATAGGACGATTAATGGAAGCTTCGCCTCCTCTCTTGACGCATATCTTGTATTTGCTTTAAGTAAATAGCCAAATTGAGAAAATGTGAATATTGAATATCCAACTCATGTAGTAATTAAACCGTAGTTATGACTGGTCATTTTAATTAACATTATTTGTAGCCGCAGGTGACTTACCGCCAATAATTTAGAGGTATTCCTGGTTGAGCTGGATCACTCATGCATTGACTCGTCGATTCTGCAACATCAGAACAATTTGCTAGATTATTTGAAGTATATGAGACAGACTGACCGGATATTGGTTTAGAGCAAGCACAGACGCCTTTATCAATATAGCCAAACGAGGATGGAGTTGTGACAGCTGTATAACCTGACTGGCAAGTAGATAAATATGAAACGATTTTAACATCTATTATTGGTTTAGATTTCCAGTTGTCTTGCACTCTGTTGATAACTGTTAAGTCATCTTTTAATTTAATTAAAAGACCAGCTGAATCAAATGCAAGAATGACAGAGTATATGCCTAATCCCATAGTGGCAATAGTGCTAACAACAATGTAGATTGATTCTAACTTGCTTTTTAACGTCATCTTATATTTCCTTCTTCAACTATTAGCAATCGATAGAGAGTGAAAGTTTATTTTTAAGTATAACAATGTAACCATTGTAACTCAAGATGATTTTATCGATTTTTGACAACAACTAACATCTATTGAATATTATACTAGCATCAATTGATAGTAAATTATAATTTATATAAAAATAGTATAAATGTACTGTATAAACACATAAATATCATATGTTTTAAAAAGTCTAATTATTTGTTTAATATTACCGGTAATAAAAGTATATAAAATATTGTTTCCAGGGTTTGTTGAAAAAGCGAAACGGTTTTCATAATACCGGTATATGGAACCCCATTCCAGCATCATCACGTGGATTTACAATAATTCTACAATTCTCAAATTCAATTATATTCAACGGTTTTGATAACTGTAGTATTCGTTTATTCCGCTTATTTTAGTTTATTCCGCTTATTTTAGTTTTACTATTCATCGAAATATTTATTACTGCTAGATTCTTTACCATACAGCAAAAAACGAATGAATAGAATAATCACCATTTCCCAGTTCATGGTGAGCATATGCTTAGGAGTAAATGGATTTGGATTCATAAATAAATTTATTCCACAATCAGTTTGGGTTAGAAAGGTAAGTGTTCAGTAAATAATTGTCATATTGAGTAATGTAGTCAGAGAATTGGAGTTCCAGATTTTAGTAGTTAGTAGTATTCAGTATACGTTACACTATATATTTGTTTAATTGATTGTAGCTACTAGCGACCATGAGCATCATAAAAAAATTGATTCGCATAATCTAATTCTAAATTATTGTAGGTTTCATTCGCTCTAAAATCTTCCACGTCATCAGCTGATCTACCACCATTATCAATTGAGAAAATTGCCTTATCAGGGTTCGTATCGAAGCAAGAAAATTCAGTTGAAAGCTTCGCATTGAATAAATTATTTGAGAAACTTTACGTGAAAGAAATTACTGTTTTAACTGACGATTTGCAATTCGCCAAGAAAAGACTGGTTAACCCAAAGACAGTCTACAGGTAATAATGACGGTTATTACATTTCGACGTTTTGTGAAATTTTGATATCGGATAGCGATCGAAAATGTCACAATTGAATGACCTGAGTTAGTTTTAACACTTCTCAGTTTTCTTCATAGTTCTCTTGTATTCTGCGTCTCGAGTTACTCGAACTTTAGAAAGTAAACTTAAGAGCTGTAAAACTAACTCATTAGATTATAATACAAATACTGTAAATCTTATTAATTATTCGTTTATATTACTATTATTAGCGGGTTAATTGATGTGTTAAAATATTCTGTGGTTGATTCTGAACTCTCCAATTTTGAGGTAAGTCTCGAATCATTACCGTAAAGCCTAATTATCATATATATACTAATAACCATAATACTTGGAATTCTTTATTTACTTCAGGCTGGTTTGGCTGATTGTGATTCTCTTATTAGTTTAAATGTTTCTTCCTCTAACTTATTGTTGCAAGCGAAGGCTGCAGTGAATGCTGGCTTGAAGCGAGTTGTGTTTGGTGTGAATGTGAATGAGGATGAAGCAGGAGAGAATGTTGTGTTTAATGATGCTAAAAATATTCTATCTGTTGGAAATGTTATTTATACAATTATCAAATACAAGAATTATGTGAAAATGGAGGAAGCGAGGTTTCCTTATCGCATAGTTCGAGATGTGTTACCATTACCATCGCCATCAGAAAAAGGTTTATTTTTAATCGAAATTATTATTATTTATAATTAATGAATGGATGATATGAAATAATATTATTTTCATCATTAGTATTATGATATTTCACTATTTATGGCTGCTAAGTTTGAACAAGAAGATGCAAAATGCAATAATGTTTTTTTAACATAATAATATTTATAATAATGTACATAAAATATAATACTAATATTATTATTACTATTATTTTATATGATTATCTAATACGGTATTTGATATGCATGATGTAGGAACTTTACTATCGTCAGAAGATTTGATGAGAGTTTTGGTGGAAATCGTGGATCTTCCGAAGTCGTTTAATCAAGTGTATGGAATCGGACCAGGAAATAATTTGGATTCTGAAATACTCATTTACATGAAATCTCAAGGCTGGCCTGAGAGAGTTCAGGTAAATAATTATTGGTATGACATAACATTATTTGATGGGTACCCACACATGACTTAGAAGAGTTTCTTTATAATAAAATATTATTTGTTTTTCAAGTTTCTGATAATTACTAATTTATATAATATTTTTTATCATTCTCATTTGTGGTATGTGTGTAAGGTCGGTTTGTTGGTAGGCGATATGATGGAGTCGATCGAGAAGAAGTATCAAGTAGAAATGGACAAACAAAAGTCTGCAGAAGCGATTGTTGCGAAGGGAAATAATGAAAAGAAAGTTGTAAATAATGATATACTTGCGTTACCCCAAGAAGGTAAAGGGAATAAGAGTGCTGGGTTTTTTGTGTAATGAATCCAAACGAGAAATAATCAAACAAATTTTGATATAATTTTGATCTCTTACCTATTCTTCCACGATTCCCAATGATTCCATTAATCAATTAATGTCATAAGTTTCTTTTTAATTTAAATAAATGATTGAATGTTGATTGCTCATTTGTTATTTGCATTTTATTATTATTATTACTATTCTTCCATTCATTCATCTGATGAGTATCACGTTAGAGTGGTATCAAAAGATATGATAATATGTTTTGGTATCGAATCACGTAAGAACTATCTGATTATTTTATTATCTAAATGATAATAATATAATAATCGCATTGCTATAATAATAATTATTATAATTGAGAATAACAATTGCATTTCATTGTCATTTCTTCTTCTCAGATGAAGAGGCAGCCACCATGAGGCAACTGAATGCACAAGCCAGCAAACAATCATCATCATTTTCCTCATTTCCGTCCATGATGTCGATAAAAGAAGGGGGCTCAAGTGCCGCTACTGTTGCCAATACCGGTAGCAGTCCGACCTCTCCACTCAAGATCAAATCCGATCTACTCAAAATGACCAGTCTTGGTGCGTCCGTCTTGCCGTTCATCGCTTTGCAATCATTTCTAAAGCCAGGTGCAGTAAAGGCAGTCGAATCTGTTGATGAGAATGTCCTCACAACGGACTTCACTGTGACAGAGTCTGGTCTGAAGTACAAAGATATCAAGGTTGGCGATGGAGCTATTCCTTTACCTGGCGACACAGGTGCAGACTTATAATAATAATAATAATTGTGTAGATTATCTCATCATTATTTTGATGTGATTATCATAAATCCTCATCATCAAGTTATGACTGCTAGACATAGCACTAGTCAAACGATGGTATAGCATAGCTCATGATCTGTTTGATTATAACAATCGTATGAATGACTCGTTGATGTGTTTAAGAAGGGCTCCCTTCACCACTCAAGAGATTTCGTCCTTCATGTCCATATCATAACCTGTCTAGTCATTTCTGACCTCATGCGGACAAGAGAACTGTATACCCATCCATACCCGTTAGTAGGTTTATGTTAATGAAATATTGTATGTGATTATGATAGTGCGAGTGCATTACACCGGTTGGCTCGATGGGTTCCGATCAGAAAAGAAGTTCGACAGCAGTTATGATCGTCGCAGTCCACTCGTGTTTAAAGTGGGAGTGAGACAAGTAATCGCAGGTAAATCATATCAAAATGAATGATTATGAACGAAGATAATTTGAATCGCACTCATTATTATGATTATTTTTGTCTGTTGTGTTAGGCTGGGACGAGGCGCTATTGACCAACATGAAAGTTGGTGGCAAGAGAGACATTGAGATCCCTTCTGTGTTAGGTTATGGAACAAGAGGAGCGGGAGGAGTGATACCACCAAATGCTACTTTGTATTTCACAATCGAACTGGTTGGCATTGGAGCGAAACCAAAGAAATGATTCAGATCAGTCCATGTCGACTTGTCGCGTGTCAAGTGAGGCAAGCCACACACATGATTAGATATGGTAATTAGATAGGCATAATTTGATAGGCGATCATAGAAGCTGTGTAATATGTTATTACTATATACTTATGATGTTATGAATGATACTTGAGCTTGGTCATAATCCTATGCTGTTCATTGTTAATTCACTCATTAATTATATCGCAAATATTTAACTTGGAAGTTTCTTTCTAATCGTGGTGAGGTATGATGAGAATCAATCTTGAGGGAGTTGTCACAACTGTGTTGAGCGTTTGCTTAAGTCCAAACGAATGTGTTCATACATATCCACTCATAAGTTATATTGCATAATTACTTGAGAATCGATGATAATACGATATTGGTCTGACTGTTTGACTTGCTCGTGAGATGATAATAGAATCAAAACACGATAATTATTGAGGAGGATAATTATCATAATTGTACATTATGTGCATTGTGTCAATCATATCTACTACTCTACTGTTCTTCTTAAAACAAATAAAAAAACAAAATATATAATAAAATTAATCGAGAGTTATAATCATAAAATATTACAAAATTATTATTATTATTAAAATTATAATGTATGATAATATCGCTGGAATCAACTGATTTCTCTCCAGTCTTCAACCAATGTGATGGTCGGTTCGATTCTATTGCTATTCGCTGTACTAATGCTGCTTGTATTGGTTGCAGAAGTCCAGAGAAACGATGCGAAAATGTTGATAATATTATTGACAGGATTGTAGGAGGAATAGGAGGTGGAGTTGAACCTGTGCTTGTTGCTACTGCTTGTGGAATAAAAGGCAGATGAGGAAGGGGAGCGAGATATGCTGTGTGACGATGAATTATAAGGATAAAAGTAGCTGTGATTGGATATGTTTTGATTCTTTGGAACTGTAGTTATCATCCAAGACACCTGTGAAATAACACGACATAGTCTATCATAATATTATGATATCATTCTAGCATAATATTATGATAGCATAGATGTTATGATGTTACGATGTTACTGGATGACTAGGGACAGAGTTCATAATAATAATTAACATAAATCAGCAATAAAAGCTAGTCTTTGTAAGCTGAAGAATAGTTATTGTCATCACAATCATGAGAATCGTCATTATTATTATCATTATTAGATTTACCTTTCCGTCTGGTACGCCGCCACTTATGCCGAAGCAAAGCTCAACTTGCTGAGAATCATTATTATTAATGTTATTATTATAACTTTCATATTGTTGTGCATGATTACTGTTCTCGACTTGAATGTTAACATTGATAGTACTTTCATTCGATTCGACAGGTTCACATCTTTTCTCGCCTACAATTCCTCTTAACGCGATTCCGCCAAAATGTCTGCTATACTTATCCAGCAAGGGGAGGATGGGTCCATCGATCAAGCGATCGTTATGGACATATTGAACGGTGGAAAAGTCACTGAAACTAGCTGATTTAGGCATTGCTTGAGGCAAGGGGGTCGTATGTAAAGATGAAGATGACTTGTTCGATGAAATCTTGGACAGAAACTTTACATTATTATTATTGTTGTTATTATTATTATTGCTATTGCTAATGGTGCTTCTGCGATCATTAGCATTAGTGCTATTACTACTATTTGCTTTGTCATTATTGTTTCTTTTGGGGATAACTTGACTGTGATTGCGATGATGCCGTCGTTTCATTTGTAGCGACGAATTATTATTGTATTTGAAGTCCTGAACATCGTCTGTATCATTTTCTAGCATTATTTCACTGTTCATAGCATTATCATTATCTATGTAATTATCAGTTGTTTGGGAAGAGGTTAGTTTATTGTAACGAGACACTTCCGTGGATATGTGAAGGGATGGCATCGGAGCTCCAATGGGAGTGAGATTGTAAACGATATGAAAAGATGACGAGACGATTGAACCAGCCATTATCTGCAATTATCATAATACAACCTTACTGTTATTATCATGATTATTGGAATGATGCATTTATCTCATTCGTGAGTTGCAATGAAAAACATACTCATACGATAACTATTTATCGATGCGATAAATGGTCGAATTAGTCATTTACATATCATAATAATACCGTGCATCATCAACTGTGAACTCAATCAACAATCACTCACCTGCTCTGCATCGGGAAAGTCTTCCGGAAGAATAATTGTACAGCTACCATTGCTATCCAGCATCACAGTTCCACAATGCTGACTAGCCGTGTTCACCAACACTTCTGGTCGCTTGATAACTCCACACAAGTCTAGATTCGCAATACTTTTACCGAGGACATATTTCTAATGTTTTTTAATATAATTATTGAAAATAACTTTATGGACGATACCGGTTAGGAATCCATATTATCACACAAATAACATGAGAAATGTCAACACATGTCAGATAATAATTCATTTAAAAATACACAAGATCCTATTCGCTATGTTACCTGAAGGAAAAAGTTGCCAAAAAGTGCAACCATGCTACCCATATACACGATCATCAACACTTTGGCGAAGTCTGGAGATCCACATTCTGGGCCGATAATATATGAAATTAGACTTTGTGCGAAGATGGCGATAAACTGGAGTAATTGCATCGATGTAATGTAAGGAGCCCACCAGCTTCGTAGCCCCAAAGTGGCGAGTAAATAATGAAGATATACCATCATGTGATTGGCGCTATTGAGGAGGATTGGAAGATACATATCTCCATTATAGTCGAACGGTAAGATGGAGCCAACGACTACTGTGATGGAAGAGTGGTGAAAAAGATGAAGGAATGTCACCTAAAATAATAGTAATATACGCAATTAATCAAATGGAATTGTGAAATGCCAGCGCGACAATGATAACAATTATGATAATAATTAATAATAAATTGTTATCACGAAAACGACTCTTGCATTAAATCTCTTTATCGAATATCACAAAATGATGAGGTTGGTAAGATATAATGGAAGATACCCAATAAATGTTCAAATAACTGATTAATCAATAACAGGACTCATAAATATTAGAAATAATAAAAGTGACTGTCTTACCTGTCGCGATGACTTTCTCAAGAGAAAGAACCAAGTATCGAAATATTCTAGATACTTTTGAAGATAAAACAAGACAAACACATGAGCGATTTTGTATCCAACCTTATCATTTCGAATTGGATTGCATAATATCAACGAATTATGCTTCAATTTATAGGCTAACGTAGAAGCTGCGATGTAAAAAGCCAACCCAACATTTAGAGCATCATATGTCACTAGCACCCATCTGTTATTATTATTTCATTAAAAATTGATTTGAAAATAAATATTATTTAATAAAATACTTAGGATTTTATTACCTTAAACGAAACCCCGTCTTTCTTCGCTTCATAAGAAGAAAAAGAGTTACAGTTACAATGAGGTACAAGGAATTCATAATGGCTAACAACTCATTTTGTTGTTGAAAATCAAATATATTCAAATTTCCCAGAAGTCTCCATGGTACCCTTGGATCTAGAAATATTGTAAAAAGTATTGTTTGATAACAATAATTACTGTAACTGATCAAATTCATATTCAAATTTCACGGCAACCAATTATCAGCAGTAACTTATCGAAACTACATGCAACGGCAACAAATTTATTATAATACAGTATTTAAAATAAATTTAATGACATAGATCATCGTATTGTACCTCTTAATTCAACGTATGTTGTATATGACGATTGTATTGATGTTGAGGGTTGGTAACCCATTGATACTCTTTCATGATATAAGGCTAAAGAGGACGAATAAGATGTAATAGATCGGTTTATAGCCTCCAAGATAATATCCTTCATTTCAATATCAGTATAACAAGGTATGGAAAATAATCGATTAAAATTAATTGAATATAATAGTTGAATATATTGTAAATGAAATAGAGTGATTGATAGCTTGCTTGTAACTTATAACAATTGGAATTTGATGTTTGCAGGTTTGCAGGTTGTGTATGTTGTCATCATCATAACGTAATAATCAAACGAATCACGAATGGAGCAGCTAATGCAATCAACCTCAGAAAGGCTCAACTTGAGATTAATCGCTTATCTCACTTGTCCAACCATGGGATTCCTAATATTATTGATCAGTTTATTTCTCGCAACAGCAAAGGCTTGTCTAAACGGAAAACACAAGTATATTTATGCTTTAATATCTGGTTATAAGTTGTGAGAAGTAGTGGTGAGTCTCAATATTATTCAAAACTATTATTCAATAATTAGTTAATTAATTGATTAGTTGATCATTGATCATAATGATTTTAAAAGAATACCAGTATACTTGCAAACAAACTTCAGTTGATCGGTTTCATTATTACAAATTTTTATTTTATCAACAATTACATGAGAATTATAGCATTAGCAAATAAGCAAATAACTTTAAATCTTTAAATAAAGTTGATGTAAAAGATGGATTACCGGTAATGTGAAGCGGTACAGGAGCTGACGTGCAGTTCCAAGGTGAATAAGAGAGTTGAGTGGCTAAATATTGTGGGAAACCTTTAGCTTGGATAAGTGAGCTGCGAAGTTTATTGATGATTGATATGGATTTTTACATGATATGACCGTTTATAATTTAAATCCAAAATGTGCTAGTAGAACATTCATACTGTAAGATTGTAATATTCTACAGTAGCTTAATTGACTCGCGTTTATTTCTGCTTTTGGTGAAGTTGAATGTGAAATCGTGATATCTTACAGTAATATGACCAAAATGTTTTTAAAATTTGATTTATCTATTCACACGAATTTTACCACAGATTGTGTCTTAATACTGTAACTGTAGATAATTCATGCGCATATGGAAGAAGATAATGCTAGAAGTCGGCGATCTTTTTCGAAAAGTAATTCGCCAAAGAGAACTCCTTCACCGAAAGGTAAATATATGTCAGGCGCACGAGTAGTGCATGAGGAGATATCTGAAAGTCTCCCAATAAAATCCAAATCCGTTATTGTAGGCACAGAGACCTGTATTTCACGTTCAAACTCGAATGAACATTTAAGAAGCTACGCAGTAGTCATTGAGACAAAAGAAGGATTGCGAGTATTCGAGGAAGATATATCTCATCCTCATCCTGTCGAATTCAAGTCTGATGTTATTGAAGATAATGGTGCAAGTATAATATCGATTGGATCTCGTTCATTAGCTCGAAATCAATCTGTGAAACAATACAGTAACTCATCAGATAATAATACACTGCATGGCTCACGAGTATTCGAGGAAGATATATCTCATCCTCATCCTGTCGAATTCAAGTCTGATGTTATTGAAGATAATGGTGCAAG
>VKHH01006013.1:0-31422 GCA_015144975.1 Epipyxis sp. PR26KG | reverse complement strand
ATAATAATAATAATAATAATAATAATAATAATAATAATAATAATAATAATAATAATAATAATAATAACAGTAATAATTATAATAATAATAATAATAATTTTAATAATAATAATAATAATAATAACAGTAATAATAATAATAATAATAATAATAATAATAATAATAATAATTAGATTCATGATTTCATATTTAATAATTATTACAGGCTTATTCCAAAGCATTAGATTTTTTACAGCTATGCAAGGCAATTGATACTAGTGGAGATAGATCAATAAATATGGAAGAATTGAAACATGCTTTGCCAGATTCAGGTTTGAATTTGTTTGTCATAAATATTATAATTTCAATAATTTTTGTCTATTTTTCTTTGTTCATAGTGGATGCTAAAACATTTTTCACATTTCTTGATATTGAAAATGATGGTTTTATTACATTTGCTGAATTAGCCTGGGCATCTCAGCAATATGAACACAAAACATAACATATTTATTATACAGCAGTGATGTGTGAATGAATGAATGAAATGTTGAATCTAAGAAAAAAGACGAGGAATTATGTACATATAAAGGATTAAAAGTATATTCTATAAATGTGTAAACTTCACTTCGTCTTTCTTTATTTTTGTTGTATTATAATTAAAAGATAAAATTGCAAGTATAGTTTTCTCGTTCTCTAAATGAATGTTTGTTGTGATTTTTATTATTTCTCTAATAACATCTATTATTTTTTATCGTTAAGATGATGTAGTGTTGTTTCATTATATAATATTAAATGGATTCTATAGTATTATTATTTCCATTTAATTGTTTATATCATACTTTGGTAATTCATAAAAGTTGATAAGATATTATCCCATATGTACTAGAGAGATAGAGAGTTCCGGAAATATTCTCAGCAAATTTGACCTTCATGAAGATATGAGTGATCAAGTAAAGCTTTAACTCTCTGATCAACCTCTCTAAAAACTATTTGCATGAAATTGAGAAGAATCAATGAAAACAACAACTAGATATTATATATATTATATGTCCAAAGGATAAACCAGCTATTAAAACAACAAAAAATAATTTTTTCCTTAAAATATTAGTAATAATTAATAATCAAATTCTGTGTTATTGTACTGAAAGTAGTTGAAACAACAGCAAGTGAAGCATAAGTCAGATAACAACCGCAAACCATGTAAGTTAAATTTCACAGCAAAATAATAAATTTACAATATTACTATTTCAAATTCATTTACTTTCAGAATATGGTGGATATTCAGTATATCCAGCAGGTCCAATTTCAGTTACACCATACCAAGCTTCAGTTGGAGCCGGTGGAGCCAAAGGCCAATTGTTTGCAAATCTTTCAACTAGATCGGGATTGGTAATGTAAGGTCTTCCGAATGCAATTAAATCAACGGCTCCAGTTCGAATTGCACCTTCAGCAGTTTCATGAGTATATCCAACATTTCCCATTACCACCCCGCCGAAAGCTTGTTTGATTGTATACAAATTCACAGGAGGACACTTATTATGATATCCAAATCCAAGGCCATCCATTAGATGTATGTAAGCTAAACCACCGAATTCTTTCAATTTAGAGGCAACAAAAGGAAACATAACATCATTATCACTACTACCCATTCCCCCAAAAGCTCCGTTTGGTGACAATCTTACTCCTATTCTATCGAGTGGATAGATCTGTGATATCGCCTCTACTATTTCTTTAAGAAATCTGTATCTGTTTTCCAAACTACCGCCATACTCATCAGTGCGGAGGTTAGTAATTGATTGCAAAAAGGTATCAATTAGATATCCATTAGCAGCATGGATTTCAACCCCATCAAATCCCGCTTCTTTTGCATAATATGCAGCCTTCTGATACTCAGACACAATTGTACTAACTTCATCCGTTCGAATTTCTCTTGGAATCTCATATGGCGCTTTTTCATTATTCGCATCTCTAACGCCACTACTACCACTAGGAGGTACAGGAATAGCGGATGCGGCGACTATTTCATTTGTTTTATGAAATGAAGAATGAGATTGTCGACCCATGTGCCACAGCTGAAGGAAAATTTTCCCATCCTTTTCATGCACTCCATCAACTATTCGTTTCCATGCTTGAGCTTGCTCTGAAGAATATATACCACCTATACAGTATATAGTACAATAATGCACAGCAAATTAAAATTTTAATCTTAAGGTTACATGGAATGTACATTATATGCAAAATATAAAATATCAAGACATCAATAACGAAATAAGCAAAAAGTTACCTGCACCGTACCACCCATATCCTTGTTCAGAAATAGCAATTGCCTCTGAAATAATCAACCCTGCACTTGCACGTTGTTGATAATATTCCTTAACAAAATCATTGGGTAATCTTGTCTGTGGATTACATCGTCCTCTGGTTAAAGGTGCCATAACCACCCTATTTTTCAGTGTAAGATTACCCAGTTTGAAACTTGAAAGAAGATAATGGTTGGACATGTTAGCTGCTACTGCTGAAATTACTACAGTTTCTGTTGAATTAAAGAGTAAAATTAAAGTAATGAGATGTGTTTATTTATTATTTATTACAATAATAAAAATCTTGAAAAATTCTACCTCTCTTTTTGCAAAAAAGGAATGCGGCCACGGCCTCAGGTGATGGGCCGTACTACCTCCATTGTACTCTAATGCCTTTCAAGCATAATGAATAATACTAAACAATATGTATCCTGTTCATATCTTAATTGAATGTCTGTCAATGATGTAGAGAAAACTTATATTTTGATTTTATAAAATATTTTATTACATTTTTTATTAATAATGGAAATATTATAAATTTTTTATAAGTTAATAAGCAATTACAAGAGAATTATGACAAGAAACAAATAAATGAGCTGAAGTGCGTTCCTGGGTGGCAAGAAGCTATAAATCCAAACAATTAAATCAGTGATTATTATTCATTCATTTATTGTTGAGAATAAAAAAAATTATACATATATTATTCATTCATAAAATCTCGGGACGATACAATGCATAAAGATCTGCTGCTATTTAATTATTTAATTACATCAATTCAAGCTTTACAAAGGTTTGTTAATATTGTTACACAATAAACATCTTTTGTATTGTATTGAACATTTACCACCTTCTTTTGTAAATGATATGTTTTGGGATTATTGATTAATATAATTGTGAAGAAGTTGGAACTGTTTCAACACAAGTTGACAATATATACGCTATCACACCACAGGAAGTGATGCCTTTCAATTGTTAATTGTTAATGACAGTTTTGCTACAATGTATTTTTTTCAAGTCATTGATAAGTAATTTGTGTTCAATAAATTACCAGCATTATTTTATATTTATTCCATGAGAAGGATGTTACACCGTAGAATGATTGAGTAAAGTTCAATTATAGAGCAAAACTTGTCGGTAGATTGTTGCATAAAAACTTGAAATCATAAAAGAACGTCTTAACTATTACAATAATTAGTAATATTTGCCAAATTTTGATTAGTTTTAGGTTTCAGTACAATTCCATATAATCTACGGTATATCACCGTATTTAACCATAATTACCTTTCTTATGCAAAACTAATAATATTGATATAGAGTTACCAACCAGCATAAGTTCATCTATTTTCATAATACATTAAATCTGGTTGCGGCTGCATAAATGGAGAACTGATACTGGTTATATGCAAATTTTTGACAGTGTAGTAACTGTTTCGATTATGATTATTCTTCGGTTGTAAAATATTTTTATTATTGATTGAATTCAACTGTTCAAAATTATTATCATTCATGGATATATTTCTGGATAATCGAACAATATCAGCATTATTAGCAAAGCTATATACACTAGAAATAATAGGTTGAATCAATGGAGCGCCATCCAATGCTGAGCGATTATTATTACTATTATTGCTTGTCATAGTTTGGTTATCGATACCATCACTATTATAATTCTCGTAGTTACGATTGATCAACTCGCTTGAACTTGACTGAATAATATCAAACTCATTTGTAGGCGATTTTTGTTGCTTTGATAATTGAATACTTTTTGGTTTTGAAGCAGAAATAACAAAGAATACATCATTTTTGTTCGATAATTTGCGTAAACCTGACTTTCGTTTAAGATGATTTGCTTTTGTTTTAAAAATAGATTTTGATGGAATAGGAGCATTTTTATTGTTAAACAAAGTCTTTTTCTGTTTTTGAGTGTCAGGAGATTTTAGATTATTTACTTTTGAATCATTTATTTTCGAGTTAATTAAGTCATAATCTTCATTAATTTTATTTTCATTATAATTCTGTGAACTACACGATATTTGATCAAATCTTTCAATGAAATTTTCAAGAGAAGAGTTCGAAGAGCAATCCGAATCATATAATTGTGTAGTTACAACAGCTTCTTCAACATCAGATTGGATTGATATGCTCGTATTTATTTCATTTTCTATAATACTCGAATTCATTGTGCAATTTCTATTACAATAAAAAATTAAGTCAATAAAGATGTGAAAACTTTGAATACAATTATTTGTTCTTACCGATTAATGGTGTTGGAAGAACAGATTTCGCAAGATGTGAGACTTACTTGATAATTCTGTGATTTATTTTTAGGTACAATATCATACTGAGTAAGCAATATCTGAATAAAATTTATATTAAAAGATTGCGACCACTTAAAAGACTTGTTGCAATCACATAATAATGGCAGGAGAAGTTCAACTGATTTTGAAGATAGAACATTTCCAACACCGGTCAAAGCATTGGAATTACGATCATTAGATTCATTTCCAACAGATAAATGGCAAGTTTCGCTAATTCCTACCCATTCTAAATAATCAAACTTAACACAATTAATAATTGCCTTTATTAGGAAACCTTTAGATAGTCTTTCTACATCAGATGATGTAAATCTACCAATTAAACCTGTGAACTTATTCAGAGCTGCTATTGTTATATTATTGTTATCTCCAGATAATGTTCCAATTGCTTCCACACTTATTGATGGTAAACGAAACTCACCAATAAGAATTTCAACATTCAACATGTATCGATAATTTTTATCAGCAGGATAGCTGTTGGTTTTATTGAAATTAGATTCTTCAATGACTATTTGCAGGTTTTTAACTACACAATCCAATAGAAAAGTTCGATCCATGACCTGGCTTTAATATTTTTCCCTAATATGTTACGCTAATATGATACGGAATATGAATAATAATATAATAATACAATAACTTTTAACTTAAAGTTATTTTAAAAACGATATTAGCTTCCACCCTTGCTTGCTTATACTGTAGTTATATCTGCTTGGACCTTAAACAACGTAGTGTAAAATTATAAAAGCTACTTATACAGTATAGCTCCAATTTATATTTAAAAAAGAAACTGTAAACACTTCTTCAACACAAACACGTTGTCAAATATTCTATAATGATCAATATAATTGTCATATAATTCGTCTAAACATATTTAAAAATAGTATTGGTTACTATGATTACAAATATACTTTCGAAAAATGTATGAATGATAATATTTTGAAATCGAAGAAGTTTTAAAAGGACAACTATTTTGTCAGTACTAGTATTTCTCATATTAATTTGCGCAGTACAACTTTATACATTTAATTTATTATCTATTTATCTATTTATCCACAGTATATTACATAAATGAAACTTAAAATGATTCATAGATTTAGCGATTGTAATTATTAATATTATCATGAGCGCTTCTAATAATGATGTACCAAGCGACCATCAATTAATTATATGGGCTCAGAGAGGAGATTACAATTCGTTACAACGATCGTTGGCATCTGGCAAAAACGTTAATGTTTTGGATAGTGTGACAGCTGATTCACCACTGATGATTGCATGTCGGAAAGGCTTCACCGAAATAGTAAAGTTATGCCTTGATTATGGAGCTAAAAATGATCCACATCCATCATTCGGCCAAACAGCATTGCATGCAGCGATAGCTGCCGGACAGTATGACTGTGCTGTAATATTACTAAATACAGCTGCTTTATCTGAAGCCGATGGTATAATTAGCAATCTTACTGACCCTTGTGGACAAACTCCAACCCATGTCGCCTCAATATTGGGTTCAAGTTCTCTTGTTGAGTTATTATTGTCACATGGTGCAGATATTGCAAATGTTGATCAGTATGGCCAAACTTGTCTTCATTTATGCAGTGGATCTGGTAATCATTTGTGTTTAGCATTTCTTTTAGACCACGGTGGAGATTTATTGATTGAATTTGTGGATAATAATGGAAATACTGCTCTCCATCATGCTACATTTAACGGTAAACTAGAATGTGTAAGATTATTGTTAGAAACGGCTGCAAATGTGATGGCTAGAAATAACAAAAATCAAACTCCATACAATATTGCAAGCATGAAAGGATTTCATCAAATTGGATTTTTGCTGCTAGAATATAAAGGACATCATGATACTAGCATTAGTCCGATAAGTAGGATATCAACTATCAACACCAACAATAATCCAGCTCTAAACAATAATTTGATGAATTTAGAGCAAATCAGCAGTCTAAACTATGCAAAACTACCTCCCATAGGAACATCATTTGGAAATATCGATAGTTTATACTCTTCACCAAATAGTATTTTAAGTCAACCTCTTTCTAACAGAACTGCAAATTTAACTATGGCTAATTTCAATTCATCTCCAATATTATCGAATCATAATCAATATCATGTTTCAGCTCCTGTACTTCGAAGAGGCGTTTCTGATGAATCTTATCTTGGAAATATTCTACCAAGACCTCACACAGTAAATTCTCCATCAGTAAATCAAAGTGGCCCTAAAAGTAATCCAATGCGTAATTTAAATCATGCAGAAAGGTCGATTTCCGTTGAATTCGAACCAAGCAGATCGTCATTCACATTGGACTCTCCGAACATACATAATAATACCCCAGTAAGTGTAACTTCATCAAGAAGATTCTCTATGGATGAGTTTGAATTCAGGTACACAAGAAATCTATGATATTATCATATTTTTTATTTACTTTTATTTTTATTCAGCTCTACTCCACCGCAAAGTAATACAACTAGTAGTGAAGGTAAATATTTTATTCGAGCTACTTGATAATTCATTATATTTGAATATAATTCATATATATTATTGCACAGGTTTACAAGAGCCACTTAAGGGAATTTCTCCGAATTATATAGTTCAACCTGCAAGCATCACTAAACCATCTTTGACACTCAATAAATCCATCGAGTTTGATTTGTTAGCTTCTCCTACCCCTTCACTGCAACCACTTGAGACTAATAATAATATGATGAAAAAAAAATCACATTCAAATAACAATAACGATAATAATAATACTTCCAATCGAATGATTAAAACTATTTCCCCTCAAAATTTTGATTTTCGTGGTGTAGAACACAAAGAAGATATTGTCAAACCTGTTCCAATAGATAAAGTGATAGGAATGCAAAGCTATGGATCCAAATCTGCCATAGCAATACTTAATAATAATTTTATGATAAATGAGGATAAAAACTTAACCCCTAGATCATCGTTAGACAAAAATGATCTAACAAATAACAGTTATATACAAAATATGTCTTCAAGTAGCTCTGTGATGGATAGTTTAGCGATCAGCGATAATAATACTTCAATTGGATATATTTCCCCTGATAGAGAAGTATATGATAAATCTAAATATAGCACATCTGAACGAAGTAATAATAGTAATAATAATAGTTTTTGGATGTCAAACGATCAAGACGATCTTGTTTCAGAGTATATCGATGATCCAAATATTGCTCAATATGAATATCAAGATCCTTTAGAAGTATTTAAAGCACATGATATTGAATGGAGTGTTTATATAACAGAAAATAATGACATTTATTATTTGGATAATGTAACAGGTCATAGTCAATGGGAAGATCCTCGCGAACACGGCATCATAACCTATTCTGAATCAATGTCTTCAGAAAATGATGATAATAAGGATGTAAATAATTTTCAATTATCGATTGATATAATAAAAGGAAGTTTATCTGATTCTCCAACAAAAGTCAAATCATCTCCATCTAAACTTATCCCTTCACCAGCTAATAATCGATCATTCAAATCTCCATCACCAAGATCCCCTCCTGAAAAATTTAAAAATAATATATACTTTTCTTCAGATAAAACAAATATTAATTCTTCAACTCAATCGATTGTCCCTATGATGTTGCCAAGTATTAATGATGATTGTGAGAACGATACTAATGTTGTCCGTAAGATAAGTTGGGATGATGAAGCAACACATGTTGAAGTAGTTGAGAGTTTGTCTATTAACACAGAATCAAACCCAATTCTTTTAAATAATGCCAACAGTAGTAGGTAATGTTATTAATAATATTATTTTAATAATTGAAATGACATAATATATAATAAACATTTTG
The DNA here is from genome assembly GCA_015144975.1 of Epipyxis sp. PR26KG. Taxonomy (NCBI): domain Eukaryota; class Chrysophyceae; order Chromulinales; family Dinobryaceae; genus Epipyxis; species Epipyxis sp. PR26KG. Next base: position 22,994 of record VKHH01006013.1, on the reverse strand, counting down.
TTTTAATGTTATTCTGCAGTGTATTGACGGTAACTCAGTCCAGAAAGCTTCTGAACAACAAGAAAGATGATACTGACAATACGTATAATGATAAGAAATTTGATCGGGAATTTATCAACTCAAGCAACATCTCATCTGTCGTACATAACAATAATAATAGTAATAATAGTAATGTCCAACATAATAATAATCGAGAAAAAGAAGATAATAATAATAGTGAGTTAGATACCGATAGAGATCGATTAGACACAAGTAGAAGTACGATTGATACAGGAAGAACAACGATTGACACTAGTCGTTCATCAATCACTACAGAGAGATCTTATCAAAACATCAAATCTGATTTTGAAAATAATAATAATAATAATAATAATAATAATAATAATATCGTCAAAAAATCACCTTTTCATAATTTCAATGTTGAAAGTTCGTTTTCTAATACTTTACATGCCAATGAAGTCGAAGAAATTGAAAAATTATTTTGTTCAACTAAATTCTCACCTCGTAATAATAATATTAATAATAATATTAGTAGCAAGCCATCCATCCAATTGAATTCATTTAAAAATGAAATCGATAATAATTATGATAATAATAGTTTAAAGTTGTGTTGCTTAAGTGTATCCCATGCAGATTATATAGTAAATGGCTTAGAAACATTGAAATCTTTGATGAACCCAACTCAAATATCCATTACACAATCCTTGTCAAATGATGATGAATTATTATGCGAATTTTTGAAAAATATTTATATTTTAAATCAAACATCATCCATGATTCAACACAATCAATTAAGATTATTAACAAAACTAATGCCAACTTCTGAAGAAATGAATGAATTCATCCATTATACAAATAACCATACGAATTATCAGAATAAAGATGAGGTTTTATTCATTCATCCAGCAGAGAAATTTATGTCATTCATTATTCCATATTTTCCTGTTATTATAAAAAGAATACATTATTATTATATATATAGTAACATTTCAAACAATTTCAATAAACTTAATTTTCGGTTTAATAAAATAATTCAATCATGTGAACAGGTTAACTTAAATAATAATAATATTAATAATAATAATTATAATAATATTTTATTATATTTTTAAAACTATTTGATACTTTTTCGTAATTTTTACATAGAATAAACTTATTTTTGTTATTACTATTATATAATTTATAGATATTAACAAGCAGTGCATTATCAACACTTTTGGAGAAATTAATAATAATTGTCAGTGTCTTACATAATAATAATATTAACAATAATGTCGATAATAATAATAATCAAAGTGATATTGTAAAGACTGATTCGAGTACAGCTTTAAATAATAAAAAGAACAATTTTAGTATACGATTACTAATAGAATTAATTAAAACAAAAGGTAATATTAATATTATTCATTCGTATTATTTATTTTTATTTGTTATGTTTATTGAGAATATGTTTCTAACTAACCGTTGCTATCATGAACAATAAATACCAAAATACTATTATTATAAATTTATACACTGGAGTACTACCAAACAAATTTCTTTGGGGGCTTTCTTTTGTTGATTTTTCACAAAAAAATATGTGAAGAAATCACTTTCAGGCCAGCAGAGATTTAAGGTTGGAGGCACAGAAGTGTCGAAACCAATAAATCATCTCCACACTTTTTGTGACAGAAAACGTAAAAAGCCCCCTAAAGTAATCTGTGACAGTTATGGAAGTCTTTCAGTACATTTTAAAAATTTGAATTTTATAATATAATATATACAATATTCTTTTGATCGATAATTATTATTGTCAGCTATATAACATCAATATTTTATCATTTTGATTTTTATATTTTTTTTAATAATGTTATATTTATTTTAATAATAGGATCAGACAATCAAACAACTATTTTAGATTATTTTATGAGAAATATTATTTATAGTAAAGGAGAAACAAATACAATCAATGCTGCGATTGATGATTTGAATGAAATTGATCGAATTTGTTCGCAATTAGAATTAAATATATCAATAAACAATATTAACAATACTAATATTTATAATAATAGTGATGATAATAATAATGACATGATAGGATATGATTATGTTAATAATAATATCATTGATTCATACAATCATTATATACAAGATTATGATATCATCAAGAATGAATATAATAGTAATAATAATAAAGATAATAATAGTAATTATAATAATAATAAAGATTATGATAATAATTTGTTATTAATTTTAAATAATTATGAAAAGTGCAAAGATACTTTGCATGATAAGCTTATCGAAATGAATGCGAAGTTGTTTGGAGTATTATCTTATTTCGGGGATACGAGTATGACCCTATCTAATGAAGAGATAATCGTACCATTCGAGACATCATCATCACAATCACAAGTATCTTCGAAAACACAAGCGATCCTCTTGATTCTTCGTTTAATTAATGATTTCAAAATCGAATTGATATCAAGTAAAGAGAGAATAAACAATGATATTATGGGAATCAAATGAACAAAATTATAATAATTTTATCATTATTATGTGGTATAGCCTCATTAGTTATGATTATTTTTCTTCATAACATGGTTGCAATGTATGTGGGCTTAGTAATATCGATTCTATGACAATATTTCTTCCTCATATTTTATCTTTTCATCATAACCGCATCAGAAATGATGTTGAATGATCTGTGAGAAATGATCATGTTAAGGCAAGGGATATCATCGTATTCAAGCGATATGATCTGAAAGATGTGTATCACTGGCTAATTATAATGTTTTGTATCACCTCTGTTGTATCGATATTTTGAAATTCGTTCGTAGAGGTCAAGACACCAGCATGGATGAATGAATGAATAATTTTGCAATTTTTGATAATATATTATTTCTGATGTGTGATAAATGAAAATTATTGGTTGTGAATGGGAGTGATATATGTTCATTATTTGCTGATTTTGGTTTGATGAAAAGCCTAAATTCATCCATTTTTCAACATTGTAATGTTGATAATGCTCATCCTCCCTCTAGCTTCCATCCAGCCTCGTCATATATACCAGACACTATAGTACATGGAACATGAAAAAATATATTTTTGTTTATTATATTATGTACATTCTCTTGTTAACATTATTATTATTATTATTATCTAAATTATTTAAATCAATTTATCAATCAATTATTATATTTTATGGGCCACGTGAGGGGTTGAGGGGTTGATCTATAGAGGACTTGGATCTCATGCACGGGGAGCTTTTAATTTGAACTATGTTAATATGCGAACCAAAATAAATGATGAATATAACAATTATTAGCTCATAACAAAGAAAATATTTTTGATCTGACTGCTATGATAATTATGTTGAAGATAGTATGAATTTCATTAATTAATTAATTAATTAATTAATTAATGAAATCTACAAAAGTTTCATTTTATTAATATATTAATTAATTCATATTAATATTAAAATTATAATGTAGTTGATTTATTGTTTTAATAATTGTCAATTTGTCAATTATATCAATTATTTTTCCATCCAGTCTCAGTAGTTTATTAATAAAATAACATTTTTCCAACAAATAATACATTCATAAGCTTCATTTTGTTTGTAATTTTTTTTATCATCATTTTGATATTTTAATTTTTGTGAACTTTTTTCATGTTGGCATATTAATTAATATTTACTCCTCTCATGCATTATATTATTGTTGGGGGCTTTCTTTTTTTGCTTTTTCACAAAACTTCAAATCACCTTAACCTCAGCCGAGATTTGATCTGCTGTGGCGTCACAGATGTGGAGAGACTTGCACACTATTCATGGATTATTGATGAATAAAAAAATGATACTAAAAATCAAATTATTTAAAAAAAATAAAAAAATAAACAAATTAAACATTTTCAATTCAATAAAATCAAAATAATAATAATTAGGAAAAAAAAGAATATAAACATTTTCAAAAATATTCTCACCGTATAACGGTATGTATATTTTAAATATTATTTATTTTTTTAAAATAATAATAATAAAACAAATCGCAATTTTTTATTCTGCAACTAATATTATATATCAAAATTATATAATTATTTTGACTTTATTTGTCATTATTGAATGAATGAATGGATGAACAAAATGATATAAAATATAAATATTTTGATTTATTATAATATTACAACAAAACTTTTTTCTTTATTATATCATTCAATTCATAACAATAATAATAATAATAATAATAAAAGTTTTATTATCATTATTATTTCGAATGTTAGTTAATGTTTATTGTCTATTATTCTCAAAAATAATGATATCAAATAAATGAATTGAATGGATGAATTGAATGAAAAAGAGTTTTAATTATAATTCTTTTATATTAATAATCATTATTTATTTATTTATTAAATTATCAATTAAAATATTTAATTTTTCTTCTAATGTATTAATTCTTTGATTCACAACCCCTTCCAAATTATCCATTCTTTGATTAACATTTAATTTCATTTGTTCCATATTATGATTAACTTTTGATTCCATAATAATATTTCTTGTTTTTGAAAATTCTTTTAATGTTGCTATAGCATTTGTAAATTTTAATTCTAATGATTGAATATCTTGTTGACTTTTTAATTCATCAATATTTTTACGATCAGATTTTTTACGATTTGTTATTTTTACTAATCTTTCTAATGTATTAAATTTCTGATCTAAAGAATCTTGTGCAAATTTTGAGAATTTGTCTTGTAATAATAATGGTAATTGAGATTGTTGATGTTCATTTGTATCTTTGATTTGTTTCATCATAATATAAGCAATATCATTAACAGAATATGTATTCATTTTATTTTGTAGAAATGTTGTATGTTTTATTATATCATCTTTAAATATTTTCATATTATTTATGATATTATTTGGTGGAAGATTTGTTGAATATGATAATACATGTAGAAATGGTTTAGCTAATATTCGTTCTTCACGTAAATTGAATCTTTGGTCAAGCATGATTTGAGCTTGTTCCATACGCCATTGCGCGAGCCCTAGTGAACGAACTTTACTATAACTATCACCCATCTGTGCGATAAGCATATTCAACATTAATATCATCATAAACACCACAAATACAACTAATAATAATGTACTGAATTGTGGAGAAACAGTATAATCAGTGAAATCAACTGAGATATTCTGACCAAGCATATATAAGAAACAATTCAAAAATGATTGTGTAATTGTCCCAAATAAAGCTTCTGGATTAGAATTAGGGGCAGTTAATAACCAAAATGCTTGAGCAAAACCAGCCAATACGATAGCTAAGACTAACACAATGAATTTGATATCATTGGAAATCTGCAAAATGATTGATACTATTTGAATAATAATAATAATAATAATATAAGTAATAAAATTAATTTTAAAATTATTTTAAGTTACAATAATTCTAGAAATAATAATAATAATACACTTACCTAATGGTCCAGAAGATTCAAATGGTCTCATAAAATAAAGGATTTTGAACCATACCAAAATAGATGAGACAGCTAATATACATTTCCCGATCGCCCATTCTGAACTAGGATAAGCTAGTCGTTGAATCATACCAACTGCTGCTGTGAGAATAATGCAAACATCAACAATACTCCAAAATTCAGTCAAATGTTTGTAAATGCGAATAAAAATCCGAACGAAAAATTTGTATTTTTTCTTATTAATTACAACCATCTTTTCATTGGCATGCATTTGACGTAACTCTTCGATTGTGAAATAAAGAACAGATAATAATACTAAGCATTGTAAGCCTAATTGGAAATAATCTCGATTATTAATTATTGCAAAGCTGAGACTAGTACTATTCCTCCCATCATTGCTATATATCGTAAATCCAAATAATAATAAATACAATAAATGGATGACTGTTGAAAGAGTGTGAGAATCTAATCCATACTTGAGCCACACGAAGTTTAAAGCTGTTTTGACAACATCACTATCAAACATATCGACTGTGTTCAATTCTTTGCTAACTTGAACAAATAATGAAAACACTTCTGGATGAGCTGCATCTTTCAATGGCAAGTATAGTGCAGTAACAGGTTGTGCTCTACCATCTGACTTGCTATCTTGGAGTAATGATAATTCTTTTTCTTCAGACCAAATGTTAAGTGCAGCTTTATCATTGCAATCTCTTATCAACAATCGATTAGTATTATGAATACGCAAAAACATTGGCGATTGCTCTTCTTCATCAGAAGTGTACCGAGAACGAACTAATTGTAATGAGCGAATCAGACGACTGAATTCTGCTGGATATTTCTCAGCCAGTACAAGCAAATCCTTTTTATGAAAATAATAGGAAGGATGATACAATCGACGGGTTAAATAGTCGTCAATATCAGTGTTCAAATTTCGAATCCAGCAGTCTACAACAATCCCAACTGATTGGGCAGCAGATGCTGTTGATTTGATTGCTTGTTGTAGAAGTGATGGGACTTCTTGTTCTATGTACTTATAGTCCATGTCTGATAGAACTGAACGAGATAAAGCAGATTTAATAGACGTGAGAATGCCTCTTTGTGGTTGAACTTTGACAGAATCGGTTCGTCTGAATTTCGATGAGTGAGGTGATGACGGACCATCATTCACTGGTAATGGCTTATTGGTGAAACGCAATACATACATTAATAAAGGCTGGAATAATGACAGAAAATCGTAGCGCCCTTTCGCTACTGCCATCATGAACAACTCCGGATTTTCAATAAATAATCCAGTTCCGTAAGTGAAGTATAAGTCAGTGAGTAATGGCCACCCGATTTCTTTACCTTCTTCCGTTCCGGCACTTGCTTGTGACATTAAAATATCTTGCTTAGCATCATATTCAAAAGCTCTCATAATACTATTCTTTAAAGGCATGAATCGTTGAGCATAGAGTGTGTCTTGCCAAACGATCACACTTGCATCATCACTCCCACTGAAAACTAAAGGGTTGGTTTCTTTGTTTGGAGCAAATACGGCAATTAATTGTATTCGCTCAGTGTGACCAATTAACTTTTCAACTTGAGTGCCTGTCTCTAAATTCCATAAAATTAAAGTCGTATCAACACTACCAGTTATAAGAAGAGGGGGGCATTCCTCATCAAAAGGTGAATAAATTGAAAGTGCCGTGATACTGTCCAAATGCCCTTGAAGCTTCCTGATAACTTCACCAGTAAACATGTTCCAAATGATTGTTAAACTATCATAACCACCTGTGATAACGAGAGGATCTCTAATTGCAGTTTTTCTTTTGGATGCAGGAGCTTTGGATGGATCGAATACTCCTACAGCGAAAATATTAGCCGTATGCTGACCTTCAAACACACGGATAACGTCACCTGTTTTTAAATCCCACAAAATGCCTCGTCGATCATAACTGACTGTCACCACAGCCGGTGGAGCAGGCAGATCTTCTTTTTTTGCTCCAGGAAAATAAGGATTATACACAGCTATCGAACGAACCATCGCAGTATGCCCACCTAACATCCTCATCGGAGTTCTACACTCGATATTATCCGTTGAAAAAATGTCACTTAGACTCCATATCCACGTTGATTGATCAATGCTGCCACTTATCAGTAATGGGCTTCCACTAGCTTCTATTGGATCAGTGATTGCTAATGACATAATAGAGATCCCCTGCCCCAAGAGTGTTTTCATAATTTTACCAGAAGTAATATCCCAAATTATAATTTTCTTATCGGCACTGCCCGTGATAAGAAGTGTTTCCGTGTCTTTTCGCTCTTCCCATCGATAAGCAACAGCAGTATTTATACGCCCTGTATGACCTGTGAGATGCAATCTCCATTTATACTCTCCTTTAGGAGTTGGGTCAAAGACTGCCACCTTATTATTGATATAAGTCACAGCGATGGAAGGAAGCGAAAGGTTGATTGGATCAACAGCTGAAAACTGTTTTCGAGTAAAAACTGTTAAAGAAACAACTCCAGCACCATCGAGTGACTTGTCATACACTTTTTTAATTCTGTCATCACTTCGAAGATTCCAAATAATAGCATCTTTGTCGTCACCACCAGTAACTACAAGGTATCCATCCTCACATTTACAGCATGCCAAAGCACTCACTTTTCCAGCGTGACCATTCAATTGTCGCACCTTGTCACCAGTCAAAATGTCCCAAACAATTGCTGTATTATCTTCACTTGAGGTGATTAACCAAGGATTATTACCATCTTCACCATTCACAGCAATGCATTTTGTGACCTTTTCATCGTGGCCAGTTATTACTCTAATTTTCTCCGCCGTTTTATAATCCCAAATAATTGCAGATTTATCTAAGCTTGTCGTAATTACCAGTGGACATGAGGAATCAACGGGTTCAAAAACAACTGCACATTCAACACTCTTTGTGTGACCAATTAACTTATTTCTTCTCGGATTCAGAGGACGATATTCTGGTTCATATAATTCCAACAACTTCCCGTTATCAAGATTCCAAAAAATAACAGTCTTATCCCAACTAGCAGTCACTACAACCGGAGAGAATTGATCAGCATCATCTATTCTCGGTGGAGTATAAACAGTCACGGAAAGAACTTGGTCGGTATGTCCACTTGTATTTTTCTCAGCTTCGATTACTGTAAAAAATGAAAAATCTTCCAGAATACTCCATGCGTAGCATTTACAATTTACATCTCCTGTTAGTAAAAGTGCACGATGCCTTCTTTCATAGTAAGACGGATATTCATAAACAAATAAGCAATTTATTCCTTTAGATTCTTTGGTGCTGGGATGGTTTTTATAATCGATTCTCCTGTAAAGTTCATAATTTTCGTAACGGATTGCAGACATTAACTTCCACACATAGATATTCTCAGTCTTTCCTGAAGCTATAATATATATTTCATTCCCACCACCAGGAACGTTGTCTTTATATGTACAGATTGAGGTGAGAGGTTCATTAAAATCTTTCCCATCCATGCGACCAACCAAGGTGATAATATGCTCACCACTAAGAAGATTCCACACGTTGACAAACAAATCTCTGCCCGCAGTTACAGCATACCAACTTTCACCGGAGTTACAAATACAGATACTGGTGATAGAGTCTTTATGTTTATTCCCCAACTTGGTGACAAATCTCGTAAGACTAACTTCACTTGCAAGCACAAAGTCTGAATTATATGTATCATTGTAATTCAAATAATACAAATTTCAATTGTAAGCAATCGATTTATTTTACCTTTTTTCTTGTAGGATTCATTTTTTGGATTTCCACTTGGGTATACTTGAGAGGAACTCGATAACGTTTTCTTCTTTAAGGAAGATGAAAACTTTTTGTGTAATACTTCACTCACTCTATGTTCCATTCTTATGTATAAATGAAGTTTCTATTCAACTACTCAATAATTGCAATATTATATATTATATGTTTTCTAGCTTTTTTGCTGTCAGAATTCAATTAATGATGTTATTATGCACCTTTGAATTCTGCTACTTGTCGAGATAAGAAGAACATTTATTAAATTAATAATGATTACGATGCAGTTGTACACTTGAGATTTTTGATTTTTGTTTTTAATGAAATAAAGAAGTAATAATAATGGATCCCAAAATCAACCGTTTCGTTTAAGGCTACCGCCGTATTATTAATAAAACTTTTTTTAAGAGTAATAATCACAATATTTTGTGATAAATCTCCGATCTCAGTAAATAAATGAATGACAAGAAAATGAAAATTCATTTAATGAATGAATGAATGAATTATCAGTGAATGAATCAATTAATTAGGTATTAATTATTATTAAAATTATTGTCTATTCGTATTCTGGTATTGCCGTATTGTTGTATATTTTGTTAATAATTGACCGTCGCCGGCGCCGTCTGCTGCTTCAAGCAGATACTATAAGTTGTTGTTGTATATTATATTTTACCAATATTCCTTCTGTATTTAAAAAAGAAAAAGTGAAAAAGTCCTGAAGTTACCATACGGTACTTCTACTTTATCGGTGCATGTGTAGAGCAAATAGTAAAATAAACTAAACTTAATTTATTACGGTAAGTGAGCTATCGAGCTATCCGATATTGAGATAATATTTGTGGTTACTTTTATGTCATCCTACCGGTACTATGTTATCTTGCCTATCTGCTAGACTATTATATTATTTATTTTACATTATTGTTACTGTACGGTATATATTAATTTTTAATTTATATTGGTTTGCTCATAATAAAGCAACTGTACCCACTATATCGATAGTAGTATTCGTTATTACTGAAACATGTCCGTCAATATTAACAAAAAACGCGTGGAATTTGAACGATTGCATAACATTTCCAAATCATATACAAGTGGGACAAGGTGCGGTGGAAGTGATGTAAATTACTCAGGGTTGCGAAATACTTTGGAGTATTTCATTCGAAATATCGATGTTTCAAATTCAGAAACAAGAGAATGGAGTGAAAAACTTAAACATCAAATCGTATTGATTGATGATATACAAAGAACAATTCATATTGAAATTAAAAAAGATACAGTACATAAGTATAATACTATATTTGTTGGTAATCAATCATATTTGGTTAGTGATGAGAAAGAAAAGAATAAATCCAAAGAATTTAATCCAATAATTTCAAGTGATGTAACTGAAGAAACTTTTTCTGCCGATAAAATTCAGTTGCTGTTACAGGATCAAAAGGTTAATTCTAACAAAAAAAATTAATTTTAGTCTAATTACCATAATATTATTTTCAGAATTTAGCTGCAAAAGAATTGGAGAAGGAGAGGACTGATCAGCTGCGATTGATTGAAGAGTTGGTTGATTTAACATCAGTACTTAAAGAATCTACTGTTAATATTAACAAAACTGTAGTACAACAGAATGTGGTATGTTTGTTTTTATAGGACTTATTATTTGTTTATAATAATAAAATGATATTATATTTCTTAGCAATTATCAGAAATGCATGATCATGCAGCAAGTAATCAAGTCGAACTTGAAGTTCAGAAGAAAAAGGTGTTGCATCTATTTTATTGTTATGATTATTCGTCAGATTTTTATCATAAATATTATTATTTTATCATTATAATAGATGGGAGAAAGGTCGAAAACAATGAGCAGATCATTATGGACAAGCGTCAGTATGATGTTTTGGATATTATTTATATTTGCTGGAACTTATGCTGTAATTCGATTATTTCCTGCGCCATCCAGAAGATCATACCAATGTAAAAATCCTGCTTTTGTAGACAAAAGTGTCTTAAATAATGTTCATAATACTCCTGAGAAACCTTTACATAATAATAATAATAACAATAATAATTATAATAATAATGATAATAGTAATAATAATAATGATAATAATAATAATAATAACAGTAATAATAATAATAATAATAATAATAATAATGATAATAGTTATAATAGTAATAATAATAATAATAATAATAATTATAATAATAATGATAATAGTTATAATAATAATAATAATAATAATAATAATAATGCAATCCCAATTCGTGTTGATAATATGGAAGATGATTATGATGCTTATGATAATGTTGCCGAATCTACTCTTAAAGCTAATGAAGAATATGAGGAAGATATGATAAGGGTTGATCACTATGAAGATGAAAATGAAGTTAATTTTTTTGTATCAAATCATAAAAATAATTATTCTGAACCACACATCGAGTCGCTCGATGATAACTCTGAGAATTTGGAAATAAATGTTTCAAATGGTGATAATAGCCAAGAATTTAGTTATAATAATAATAATATAGATAAAATTGATAATAGTTATGATAATAATGACGATAATGAAAGTGGAAATGATGGAAATAATAATGGGTTGGTTGACTCTCATGATATCGATAGACCTATGGAATCAACTACAGTTAATGAATTGGAAAATAATTTCAATGATCTAAATAAAGAATATCAATCATCTCTCAACACCGTTAGGGAAGAAGAAATTGATAAAATATATGATAATTACGAAGCTGATCATCGAAATGATAATAGCAATACAGTTTTGGATAAAATGTCGGATAATTTTGTTAATAATAATAATAATAATAATAATAATAATAATAATAATAACAATAATAATAATAATAATAATAATAATGACAATAATATTAATAATAATAATAATAATAATAATAATAATAATAATAATAATAATGACATTGAAGATATTAAAGATGATGTCACCAATGAAAAATTTCAATATCAGAATGATGAATTATGATTTATAATAATAGCATAGCAAGGATTTGGTTAATAGAGATCATTGTTTTCACCATTTCGCTGTAATCACCATTTCGCTCTATCTACTCAAGATAATGAGATCCACCTCGTTTAACTTCATATGCGCATATTAATCTGTAAAAAATTCGGTTCATTGGCCATCAGCATAGCCATAAGACAATTTGATTGTGAGTGATCATTAATTGTATCGTTTAATTATTTAATTTTGAGGAGAATATAATGATTATTGCTCTTTCTTAAACAACATCATAGCATCATTTAGTTATTTATTGTTTAAAACAAAAGCCATCGTAATTTTTTTTTTCAAAAGAAAGAAATAATATTCCATAGTATCTTTTCAATTACAATTAAAAGTAAATGATAATACCAAGTTTTAAATAATACCTAATACAGTTGTATTGTATAGAATGCATAGATAATAAGATATATGACATTCATATGTTATAGAATTGATTAAACGAGTCAAATAAATCATGATTTCAGTCGCAATTTTAAACTCTTCCATGATGAGCAAGTGCGAAACCAACACGCTTATTTCCATAATCAAATACTGTGTAGTACTTTCTCATGAAAACATCTCCCAAAATCCACAATGGACCAGTTGGCTTTGGAATATCAAGAGCCATAATGCCTAAAAGGCATGAGTCACCATCAGGGATCAAATAATCAGTTGGAGTGAGTGTGTAAGTAACACCGTTAAGAACATAGTCAAAGTTTGGTAAAGTGTCATAATTGCATGCTACCATGTACTCCCCAGCAATGATTTGTTTTGCACCAATTGATTTGGCGATTGCTTTCACAGATTCACTTGGTCCAGTTAAGATAGAAGTGCCAGAGTCTACAATAGCACTCACACCGCCGGAAGCAACATAGGAGACACCAGCAACATTCATTTGCTCAAGATTAATTTCCCAGTATGTTGCAGCTTTTAAGTTGACATATGAAATTGATCCAGTGTAGTGAGCAGGGTCAGTTCCACCAAGCACTAGTTCACCTTTATCAGTTCTGGAATTGCCGAGATAAAAGGCAAAAACACTTGAATCAACAAGCTTCTGCTCAACTAATTCTTCAAAAACTGTTGGTACTTTGTTGACGGATAAGATTGGGAAGGCTAATCCAAGAATACCATCGAATTTACCTAAAATAAAAACATGTTTTTTTATTAAATTTGAAACATTGTAACTATATCGTTTTAATTTCATACCGAGTTTGTATGCAGCTCCAAGACCAGATGCGTCTGTTACTTCAGCGAATTCTTGGTTAGAAACTACGATTCCACCTAAGGAAAGAGTATCAATGGATTGATAACCAGATACAGGGCCTGAACCGTAAGTGATGTCAAATGCAGTTCCATTTTTCACGTAAGTAGAAGATTTAGAGGAATCGTATTTAGCATGACTTCCACAACTTGAATCACATTGGGCTGATGCAACCCATAAGTCAGAACTTCCAGTATCAAAAATAACGTTGAATTTTTGAGATGGTGAACCAAGAGCTATCTCTCCATAATATTGAGAATTTTCATAATCATTAATTACAATTGAACCATCTTGTTTCAAAGTATAAGACATCCTATTTATTCACAAAATTGAAAACAAATAAAATTCAAAAATCGGTCATCAGACTCAAAATAAGCGTATATATATTCACTTACTGTAGTCCTTTTTCAGCACGAGCTACAATTCTGGAGACGAATTCATGATCATCTTAAAATTAAAAATTAAATTTTATACTAAGTGAACAAAAAAATATTGTACAGTACTCATTACTACAGCACACAATTTAAAAATAAATTCAATATGCCTCATGCATTAATAAGCATAATTGATAATTTTATAATTTTATGTTTGGATATTGGTACTTGACGGTACTTACCCAATTTAGACAAAGGAAATTTGTGAACAGCAACCGCTGACACCACGATTAAAAAAGCTAGAAAGGCCTTAATCGAGTAAATCATTTTTACAATTGTGCTTTTATTACAAAAACTTATGATTAGTTAGTTGTTTTGTTCAATTTCCAAGAAAAAGATCTTGAACATTAATTAATTAATTAATTAATTAATTAATTAATTAATTAATTATTAGTTTATCCTCCAGTTGTGCTTCACCAACAACCAATAAAACAAAAAATAAGTTAACAACATTTGTAATAACTGGATATTTCCAGAAGTGCCAAATTAGAATTCTAGATAAAAATTTCTAATAGAAAAACATACAGTTTACCTTTTGCTAATTGATTCCTAATAGTTCTCAAGATATTGTCTGTTAAAGAATTAGCTCAAAAGTAGCTGTTGGATATATTAGACAATAATACAATACAATAAAACGCAGTTTTGGTTGAACCTTCTTGTTGACTACGAAGCTGTTAAACGATCTGAGAGCAGTTTATAAGTATCAAATGCATCAAATGAGTATGGATTGGATATAATTTCACGGATCCATAGCTGCTGTTGCAAAGGATTTTATTGGCTCTAAGGCATCGAAGGACTTAGTTAGTGAAACATACTGCAACATTATCATTATTGCATAACTTTGACTATAAATGACATTTCAACATGTTATATAATATTTTTAAGGATAGCGATATTAATGTTTGGGACATTACAGTAACTTAAAGAACAGCCCGAAACTACTACTTACTCAATGTTCAAGACGAATTGTGCATAATATTTGCATCAACAAATAAACTCAGTTTAACCTCTTATTGTCTAAGAAGAGCCAAAGTTAGGGAAGCCATATATATTGGACCTCTGAATTGTTCATTATTACTCGTGGTAAATATATTTTATAATGATTTTATCATGAATTTTCATTTTTCATTATAAGCATCGTTGAATAATCATGATATTATCTAAATAAGTGACGAAGTTACGTGAGTAATGTAAGTATTTACTCTAAATAGTGTATTATTTTTGATGCATTTAATATTTTATGTGTTTGACATGTTATTATTGGTGGGTTTCTTGCTTCAACCACGTATAGCGCATTTTACACATAAACTCAATCAATCTTAAATCATACTTCAAGATTTCCCTTTTGCATCTTTATGTTTTCTTAGTGTTTAATATGTCAAGAAAAAATGAAATTCCCTTGTTTATACATTTTTTATGACCGTCTGTTACATTGTTGACTGACTATTTCTCTGACTATTTATGTACCTCAATGACGACCATACTTGAGGATAGCTTGAGAAAATTGATAAATTATAAAATAGAAGTACTAATTCAATGTATTATGATTTCAAAGTTGCATAGGGTACAGATTTCAAGTTGAATTACTCTGCAAAAAGCGATAATGGTTATTGTCGCTTATGCCAAATTGTTCTAGAAACCTTGAGCTACAGCTCTTGGTTTAACACATTTGTATGAGCAAAGCGAGCTTAAATTGCAGTTTTATATGTACTTATTAATCTAAGATTATATTGACATGTATGATGTAAGAAACATAGTTCTTGAAATATCTTTCGTTAAAGTAAGCGTATTGAAAATAAATTTTGAGTGAGAAAATCCGTCAAAATTTGAATAACTTTATTTAGTATTTCTTAAAAATAACTACAGATTCGAATTCCCTTAAAAAATAACTATGAAATTTGGGAATACAATTTTTTTCAAACCTTCTCAAATAGCAAAACATTTCAATACTTCTGCAGTCCTGGCAGCAGCGTAACCGGGAGAGGGTTAATTAATTAGACCATTAAACTCTTTTTATTTGCGATTAAAACATTATATATAAAAACAACAAAATATTTATCAAATCCAATAATTTGAAAAATATTCAATGATTGGCATACTTTCAAATTATCCCAAAAATTCATAAAAATCTTTCCTTTAAACTTACAGTGCGCCACAAAAAAAAATAGACAAAAAAAAACGGTAACAAAATCCAGAATTTAATATTCGTAGCGTATAACGCTTAAAAACTCAAATTTATTATAGAAATGTAGATCACATTACTTACATCTAGGGAACTCCTGGAACCTTATCAATTTGTTCAATTGTTAGTCTAATTCCACCCAAATTTTCACTGAAACCCTTCTTGACTAGGACACCACTGGCGCACTAACACCAACAACAAAATTTGTTTCAAAAAAACAAATTCATAATTTGCAGTTACATCTAAAAGGCTGATTTTTCTCTCTATATAAGAAAAATTGGGTTATTTTTATTTAGCAATTTGATTAAAAATGGTAAAGATATGATAAAATTAAGGGTAAATATGGGATAAAATATTTTAAAAAAAATCACTTTATATATGGTTTCAAATGGTTTAAAAATATTTTTATTTAAAGGTCTCTCTGTCACAAACTTTGGTTTTGACAAATTTTGGGGTGGTCTTAACTTCTTTGGCGTAGTATTTCTTTGGTTTTAATACATGGAACTTGACGGTAGCATCTCGTAACATTTAAAATTAAGAACACAAAAAAAAACTCATATCAACATTTTTAAGGCTTCTAATTTAGATTAAGGGGAAATAATTTGATAACAAATTTGTGTAAAACATATTAACCATTTAATGTAATGCATATACTATTTGATAGTTATCAAGCATTGTGGTGTGGGAAAATGTACAAAATGATAACAGAAAACGAAAAGGATTTTTTTCTTGAAACACACGTAAAATCATAGCTGGTGTGGTTACTGATAACTATTTTCAATAGTAGTAAATTAAGACAAAAGCTCAGATCCTTCTGAATCACTGTGATCAAATTTGACGATAACTACTGTTAC
This sequence comes from Epipyxis sp. PR26KG, assembly GCA_015144975.1. Lineage (NCBI taxonomy): Eukaryota > Chrysophyceae > Chromulinales > Dinobryaceae > Epipyxis > Epipyxis sp. PR26KG. The sequence continues at coordinate 6,022 of VKHH01006013.1, read as the reverse complement.
ATTGTCAGTTGAGCGCTTATCAATAGCCATTGCACACAAATCCTCTGCAATCTCATTAGGAGTACATGAATAAACATCAAATGAAGTTCTAGAAACATAAAATAAAACCATATATCATCAATATGAATATTATAATTATTCATATTGATAATGACAAAATTCTTACTTTACAAAATCAACAGCTTCTTCAGCAGTAATGACATCCCATAATCCATCAGAAGCCAATATAAAAAATTCTTCAGTATTTGAAATTAAAAAAGATTTACATTCAGGATTTGCAATCACCAAATCTGCAGTGAATACCTAATGTATATTTTTTCAGTCATTTGACAGAAATCAAGTTGAACATGTTTGTGTGTTGAACTTACCTTATTATGATCAACTGGCCAAAAGAAAATATCATTATCTACAATACTACCTGGAGAGATATTTTTAAAATCTATATCACCTAAGAATGTACATACTAAAATTATTAATATCATAATATGCATATGCAAAAATATTATATTACCAAACGCTCTTGTGACGGTTAGCTCTCCACATAATCTGGAAATATTTTCTCCACTGTGAAGAGTAATAATAAGAATTATAATAAAACAGACAATAAATCAAAATAAAGCAAATGATTACCTATCAGATTTGATCCATCCATTTGCATTATGTATCCTTTCAGCTTCATCTGATCTTGAAGGGGAATGAGTTTCGTTCAATTCAACCTTAGTAAATAATAATAAGTAATAGTTATAAGTAAACACAACCAATAAAAATCATATTTAAGAAAACTAACCGCAATCCCATTCGAACAAAGAACTCCACGACAGTCTCCAACATTAAAAACTGTGAGCAAATCCCCTACTAGGATTGCACCCAAAGCAGTTGAACCACATTTAAATTCATTCTTTCCCCATTCCGTCTGAATTGTACAAACATACAGTATAATTAGTAATCATAATCAGTATCAGTTGCAAATTGTAGCGTAACCCACCACAATCGTCTGGTCAAGCTGTATACAGGCTTGACTTATTGCCGTTTCTATATCTTGACCAAACAGTGGGTTCCTAAAATAAACACACATATAGTAATAAATACTTGGAAAAAATCTATGGGTTATGAATGATGTGCTATACTAACTTAACGATAGTGTCCATCAAATTTTGTGCGAGAAACGCTGCGGTACGGTACCCTGAATGGCCATCAAATACAGCGAAACAACCAAGAGAACTGCTTGATGAGCCGGTCTTTAATGATGAATTATGTATATCAGGCTTTGCAATAAAACGGTCTTCATTATATAATCGTTTTCCAATCGAGGAGTTACTGCCACAGTTCCAACTGAATCGATGCATTTCGATTGGAGACAAACATTCAGATTGATCATTTGTGGTAAGTGATGCTTTCGAATCATTCAACGATATATGTAAGCCATTATCTGGTTTTGAATTTATTCCATTAATAATAATATCCTATAAACAAAAAACCATTAATAATAATATCCTATAAACAAAAACTGTTCGATTATTGATAGTATTAACTTTTCATTTTGTTGCTTACTAAATTCTCCTCGACAAGACAAAAGTGAATGATTGTACCATCTTTTTTATTGGCTTTAAACGCACCAATTTTTAATTGATTAGAATTTTCCTTATCATGATCAGATATATAAGCTTCATTCCATAGCTCCTCAGGTGTGGATTCAATAACTGAGAACTTGATTAAACCACATGTAAACGTAATCCAGCAATCAACCCAATCACTAAAATCACTGACTTCTTCTGCAAGCGACGCATTATATATCCTAAACACAATAAATGGTTACAAGGTCAGAAATACTGGGTGTTGATGGTGCTAAAATCAGATGGAATAAAAGAAATCAATTAACTGTTATAAATTACAGTATGCTGTGTTGCGAATACGATTACTATACAACTGTACTTTTCGTAATTCTTCATTGAACTTGGTTTACTGTTCCTAATTACTATATTTCCCTTCTTTGCTCCTCTACTCCTCTAGTTGAAATTCAAAATTTTATCACTATAAATGAAGATGGTTTTTGTTACTAAGTGTAAATTATCTCAAATATAGTGTGGGATATTTAATAAAAGTAGAATGTAGAGTTAAAAGATCGAGCTACTGTACGTAAAATTGTCAACAATCACTCATTGAATGTTGGTGGTTGTGGAATTTCAAATTTTTTATAGCAGCAGGAGCGATGACATCAGACCGTTTCGATTTTACTTCAAGTTCGGTACTTTTACACCAAACCATTTGAAAATATGGTAATGAAAATTTTATATCATATGAAAATATTAAATCTTCCTACTTTCAAAATAATTTACAATTATTTTAACACGACAGGGAAACGAAACGTTTCATTTCTTGTTTTGAAAAAATTCCAACACACTTTCAATTATTATTTATAAAAGTAGAGAAAATAAAGTCATCATTTCCTCATTACAATAGTCAATTCAATATTTAATATTTAAATATTTCATAATTCCGCACATAGCATTAGTGAAATAAAAGATTTTTTGCAACCAGTAACTAACTGGAACTAACTACATTACCACATTACCGTAGCTGGTTATTTTATCGCATTATTTATTTATGAAAGTTAGCCATTGACTGGGATAAATGGCGGTAGTATCGGAAAGAATCCAGTCGGAACTCTTTCGTTTAGCTTATTCTCTAAATTATGAACGCTTGGATATGAACGATAATCCCATCAATGAAGATCAATACATTACATTTTTAAACCACGTTATATTATATATTGAAAAAAATAAGTATGCTACTTCAGTGGATGATAATCGACATTTGGATGATTATAACAACGATGAATTTGATGAAAATAAAAATGACGAAAAAGCTGCTCTTAAGAAGAAAGAAAAGAAATTCAAAAAACATGCTAAAGAAACTGAAGAAGATTTAAGAACAGCAATAATAACGATTGAAGATATACCTCGCTTGAGAGAAAAATTAATAAAACAGTCAAATAATTTAGGAAAAGAAAAAAGTCATCGAATAATACTAGAAGATTTCATAAAATCTCAAAACAATAAAATTTCTCTTTTAGTAGAACACATAGAGAAGCTTATGAAAGCTTTAAAGTTTGAGAGTGTAAAAACAATGAAAATATTAGATTCAAATAAACAGCTTTTAGCATTTCAATCTTCTGCCACAGGAAGAATGGCACAACAAGACAGACTAATCAAAGCAAAATCACGGTATATATTATCAATGAATTAGTATATTTTATCTAAGAAAATTAACAGTTTATTTAATTTTATAAAGTATTTTCCTAATTTATTATATATATATTGTGATGATTAAGATTAATCAACGAACTACAAGAAGGAAGTAAAGTATTAGAAGATCAGTTAAGATTAATGGATGAAAAATATTTGGAATTAAGAACTAAACTTGATGTTGCCAGAAATCAATTCTCTAAAGAAATCAAACACGTGAAGAAAGAATGCACTATTTTACGTCATAAATATTCTGCAGCATTCGGTGGAAATATGCTTGACAAACATCCATTACCACCTGAAGGACAAGAAATCGTCAGCGATAAAAGAGGTGGACCTTTATCGGAAAAAGATCATCATAATAATAGATCTTCACATGGTTTCCAAATTAATAACACGAATGATAAATATATGACATTAGATCAATTAAATCAACCTAGCAAAACAGAGTTTATGGCGTTGTCTCCTGGCTCCAGACCTTCTTCTCCTAATCGCTTCATAGCTGCAAGCTCACCTACCAAGTCAATCTCTGGTATTAACAATTTTATATCAGTTGTTAATCAACATATTGTGAACGCTCCTCCGACCTTAAACGGAAAACTTATTAGACCTGGATCAGCTAATTTGTCACCAATCCATAATGTTACATTTAGTGATAATAGACCTCGTACATCTGGAGGAATTCTAACAGGAAATTCACTTGGAGAATTTAGTGTTGATAAAATTATGAATAAAATTGAGACAAAAAGAGTTAAAAAATTCAAGTCTCAGAAATGGAATGCTGCTAAATTAGCAGAACTACTTGGTTAATTTTTTTTGTTTATTGAAAAAGTATATATTTATTATTGATATCATTTTATGATGATAATGATGAATTAAAGTTTATTTTTATTTATTTTATTGTGTGTTGTATAATATTAAATTTAAAAACATTTCTTTAACAAAAAATTTTCATTCGCACAAAACTATCAAAATATTTATTTTATGAGTTACAAAAATCCCAAATGTATATTCACGATTAATCTATTGCTTTTCATCTACACTATTCTATTACCAATAATAATTCAATACAATCAATTATTAAAATAACAAAATGTGAATCAAAGAACAGCACTGGAATTAGAACTGGCTGTGATGACCTCACAATCAGTCGCTGGATTGAATATATTCATTGGGGGTTGAGGAGAATTTGTTGCATGGTTGTTGGTATTAGGGGGAGTCACTGAAAATTGATTGAAATTAGGGGAAGAACTTTCCCCCTCATGAATAAAGTTTGGAACATTCATATTACCCAACAATCTATTTTGATTAATTTTGACACTTCCTTCACTACTTCCATTACTAATTGGAGGAGGTTGAGTTCTTCCATTAACTTGAGGGAAAGGAATGGATGATGGGTTGCTTACTCCCACATTGTATCCTGTTGAAGTTGAAGCATATAGCTGTGGTGGAGGAGCTGCGATATTATTATGTGCATCATACGGAACATATCGATTATAGATAGAAGGCGGTGCTGGGGTGGTGCTGGTGTTAGATGATCCATATAGACCATATTGTGGAGGGTTTGCAGGTATTCCACCGTTGGGCATAATTGGGGGTGGTGCAATGTTAATAATTTCTTTTGTATGTCCATAATATTCTTGTAACTTCGGATCAGATGCAGATGAATGAAATCCATCTGTTGGAAATAATTAAAATTTATAATGGACAAAATTTACAAATGATGTGAGACATCGATCGCTTACCTGGTTTAATAATTCGTTGTGGTGGTAAATTTGTGGTGTTACCATTATTGATAGATCGATTAGTAGTAATTGGTTGTGAATAAGAAGGGACAACACCAGAAGTAGACAAAGATATAGGTTGTATCGGTTGTGTATTATAAACAGGTATTGGTGGCGGAGAATTATTAATTGAAAAGGATTGAAGTAAAGGAAGAGAATTTTGTGCTACACCATTTTGTTGATTAGAAAACTGAGCATCAGTTGGACGATCAGCTTGAAGTATAATTGGTAGTAAATATTGTCGCACTACATGACTTTCGGCGATATCGTAAGCTGATTGCTTTCTACTATTAAGCTTTGCTGCATTGCATCCACGATCAATCAAAAATCTGCATAAATCTATATGACCATACTTTGATGCAAAATGTAAAGGCGTATTACCAGATTGATCGACGAAATCCACTGAAATTCCTATACATTAATAGAAAAAAGATAGTGAAACTTCATTTCATTTAATGATACAGAACACTTAATTCTTTTACCATTATTAAGAATGATTTCTAATGCTAGTCTATTGTTGTATCGACAAGCAACGTGAATCGCAGTATATCCACTTTCAGAAAACTTAGTTAATTCCTGTGCATTGGTGGCAATGAGCATTTGCACATCATCATTTTTATGGTGTTGTATTGAAAGAAACAGTTGGCTTGTTGGAACCACAGGTGCTAACATCTCACCAATTTTTCCTTCAAATATAAAGTTAAACATTTTTGATGTTGTGTTCAGTATGTACTGTATAAGCCCTTAATATCAATAGCAATAGCAATAGTAATAGAATATTATGGTTAATAAGCTCAAGTTATTGATTTCATCAATAAGAGTTGGAGTAAATTGTTGTAAATTTTAGTATCGTAATCCAACAACGACAACGACAACGAGTTTGTTGATGCCGGGATGAAATGAGAAAACGGAATTAATCTTGGATTTATTAAAAATCAGTACGGTAACAAAACTCTTCAGCTAACAGAAAAGTATCAGATTGTCTACTTTATG
>VKHH01006012.1:0-31474 GCA_015144975.1 Epipyxis sp. PR26KG | reverse complement strand
TTATTATTATTATTATTATTATTATTATTATTATTATTATTATTATTATTATTATTATTATTATTATTATTATTGATATTTTGATTTCTTACTGACCATTGTTTCTTCTCTTCGATTAGTTTACTTCTGTCCCATAAGCATCGCTTCAATTCTGTTAGTAATTGTGATTCCCTTAATCTCAACCGTTGAATTGTCACTTCATAATGAGAGCAATGGCTTGTTAACTCATCAATCATCAAACAAACTTGATTCATCATTTCATATTCATTCGAGTGATTCATAATAATATCATCCAACCTCGATTTTAATCGATTATCTGCTACGATATTATTATTATCAATTTTCAAATTATTATTTTTACCGTATTGATCAACCATATCTAATAACTTTGCAATTCTTATAATAATATTTGAAACAGATTTCATATCATTATTATTGTAATTATTATTATTATTATTATTATTATTTTGATTATTATTATGATAATTATTTTGATTGAATTCAATATTCATATTATTTTGTAAATATGATATTTGTTTTATATAATCATTTAATTTATTTTCTAAAACTTCTTTTTCTTGTTTGATTGTTAATAATACTAATTCATATTGATTAATTTTATCTTTTACTTCATATTTTAATTTTTTACTATTTTTTTCCATATTAATTATTGTATCATTCAAATTCATTCGTTCATTCATCAGTTCATTAATATTTAATTGTAATAAATTAATTTTTTGATGATAATTCTGCTTCATTTCATTCATTTGAGTAATTAATAAATTATTATGATCAGAAATATTATCAAAATTTATTAATAATGTTTTATTTTTACTTTCTAAATATATTAATTGCAATTCTAAATCATTATTATTATTGTTATTATTATTATTATTAAAGTTATCATCATCAATATTATTATTTAACACCAACTTTTCATTTGATAAATGTAACTGTTTTTCTAATTTTTCTATAAATTGTTCTTTCATTTTACAATCATTCGTCAATTCATTTATTAAATCATTATTAATTTGTTGTTGTTTTTCATATTCTTTTATTATTGCATGCGAATGGTGTAACTTGATATTCACATCCTCGACTACATTATTATTGTTATTATTATCATTATTATTATTATTGCTATTATTATCGTCATCATTTCTTTTCAAGAATTGTTGATATATGGATGATTCTTTATCATGTACTAACATATTCAAAACTTCACATTCAAGCTTATAATTATTTATTTTACAATTAATTATATGATTTTCATCAGTTAACTTTTCAATTATAGAATTACATTCATTATTATGATTATATAAATTATTGTTTTTCAAAATTAATTGTTCGATTTTATTTGATAATTCCTCATTAATATCAATTAATTTATTATTGATGACATCCTTTTGATTTTCTTCAGACAATGACAATAATGATATATTATGAATATTATGATTTTGATGAAAATGATGACTATTATTATTGTCAGCTTGATGATTGATGGTATCTAAAGGCATGGAGCGATTCATAATTGGTGAAATAATATTACTATTCACATTTTCATCCATTTGTACAATCGATTTCATTTCTAATTCATTCTCTTTATTATTATTATTATTATCATGATTATTTTGACTTATCATATCATCATTTGTTTGACTCTCTTCATTACTAATATTATGATAATTAATATGATTATTATTTTCAATAATATTATGTTTCATTCCATTTGATATAATATTATTCACATCATCAGAATGATCATTATTCGGATCGATTAGCTTATTATGATTCGCCAAATTTGTCATTACTTTTGCAGCTGTGAACAATTTGTCCTTAGCAACTACTAACATCTCCATTAACGCTTTATTTTCAGACTTTAATTTATTAATGATTTCTTTTTGATTATCAATCATACTATTGCTATTATTATCGTTATCGTTATTATTATTATTATTGTTATTATTATCGCTATTATTATCATTATTATTATTATCGTTATTATTATTATTATTATTATTATTATTATTATTATTATTATTATTATTGTCATAATAAATATGAGCAGTAGAAATACTATTATTTTGTTCAGTAGAAACACTTTTATTAACTAAACTATTATTATAACTCATCTCAATACCATTATTCTCACCATCCCTGACTTTACAAGCTTCTTCAAATTGTTTGATTTTATTCAAAAATAATTTATTTTGTTGCTTTGTTTCTTTTAATTCTGATTTTATTTCAATAATTTGATGGTTTAATAATGAATATTTCTCGCTATTTTCTTGTTTTTCTTCACTTAAAGTAGCAATCGCTTTATTACTTGCGGAAAGCCAACCTTCTAAAAACTCTTTTTCATTTTTTAATGATTTATTATTTTCATGTAATTCTTTTAATTCTTGTGAAAAATGCTTATTTTGAATTATTAATGAATCAATTTCATCAAGGGCATCTTTCAATTTCATGCGAGTCATATTCATTTTATTATTATTATCATTATTATTGCTATTATTATAACTATTACTATTATCATTATAATTATAGTGTTCGGCAAGTGATGATGCTGATTTAGACTCAGAATTTGTATAATATAATTTATTAATATTAGGAGTGGAATTAATGCTGTCGTCACATAAAATATTATCATTATTGAATTCTTGTACATCATCATCATCACTATTATTATCAATATCACTATTATTACGCTTCTTTACAACATTAATAATTTTACTGCCGCTACTATTACTATTAAAATCATCTGACAAATTATCATCATTTTTCACCTCATAACCATCTAATAAAATACTCTCATTATTATTATTATAATTATAATCATCACTCTTCAATGATTTCAATGAATTATTTGATGAAATATCGGATGAAATAATGGATGATTTATACAACATTTCAGAATTTAGATTTTCTTCAATTTCATTAATTTTATCCTCAAAATTATTATTGTAATTGTCATAATTATTATTATTGTTATTATTATTAATTAGTTGTCGATTAACTAACTCAAAACGATGAGAAAGATATGAATTATTATCTTCCCATTTCATTAATTCATTCTCTAAGCATATTATTATCATATCTTGTGAAATCATTTTATTAGAAATATTATTTATCATTATTTCTAATTTATTTTTATCTTCTTTTAAAACTATTGAATTATTATAAGTTTCATTATATTTTATTTTTAAATTATTAATAATATATTTTGATGTTTCTTCTTCTTCATAAACAGATAATGTGAATTGTCTCAAATTATTATATAATATTTCTATGAATGAAAGAGAATGATTCAACATTCCATCAAAATCATTTGAATCGAATTCATTATTATTATTATTATTATTATTATTGTTATTATTATTATTATCACTATTATTATTATTATTATTATTATTATTATTATTATTATTATTATTATTATTATTATTATTATTATTAACAAATATGGATAATTTAGTCACATTATTCATTATTTTTATTATTATTGAACGATAATATTCATTCAATTCTTTCATTTCTTGTTCATTTTGTATTATTTTAAGATTCATTTGTGTATTATTTTCATTTTGTAAATTTAATTTATTTCTAAAATCTTCAATAGATTTCATTTGAATACATTTATTATTTTCAAAATCAATAATTTTATTTTCTAATAATTTAATATTTTCATTCATAATTTCATTTTCTTGACATTTTTTAATAAATTTTTCTTGAATTTTTTCTAATAATGATAAATATTCTATAATTTGTTGTTCTGAACTATATAATTTCTTTGAAGTTCTTTCAATCATCATATTTAAATCATTTGAATTATTTTTCGAAAGTGAATTAATTATTTGTAATTGATTAATATTATCTTTTAATATTTCCATTTCATTTTCCATATTTTTCATTGAAATTTGATTTGATTGCTTCATATTATTATATTCATTTTGTAAATTAATATAATTCTCTTTTGTATCTAATAAAACAATAATAAATAAGAAAAAATTAAACAATAAATTTATTAAAAATAGTAAATATGAATCTAAAATAATGAAGAAGAAAAGAAATAATGTTTACTTACTTTTATATGATTCCAACACAATCTTTAATTTATTTGTAACTGAAGAAATTAATGCTAATTGATCATTTGAATTATTATGATTCACCTCTTCATAATTATTGTCATTATTATTATTATTATGCTCATTACTATTATCATAATTATCATTGCAATGATTGACATTATCATCATCTATATATAATAATAAATCATTATCATCATTATTAGTATTCATTATGTCGATTAATTCATTATTTAATGATATATAATAATTATAAAAACTTTTTTCTTTTTCTTTCATTTCATCAATTAATTCATCCTTTGCTTGCATTTCATCCATTAATAAACTATTTTGTAGAGTAAAATTATATTCATTTTTTGTCATATTTTCTTGCAATTTAATATTTTCTTGTTTTAATTCATTATTATTATTTTTCAAAAATGAAATTTGAATTTGATAATTATCATTTAATTCATTTATTTTTTTTATTTCATTTTGAATTTCATTATAAGAATTAATATAATTATGTAAATCAAGAGTAAGATTATCTTTTATTTCTTTAATTATATTATTTTCTTCTTTGATTATATTATTTTCTTGTTGTAAATTTATAAATAATTTATTATTTTTATTAGTTTCTTCTTTAATTATCATATTTTCTTGTTTTAATTTTATATTTTCACATTCATATAATATCATTTTTGATTCTGTTGATAATGAATATTGATTTGTTTGAGCTAATAACAATTGGAGATCTGATATTATTTGATTAGCTTCATTTAATTCATTATTTTTTCTAATATAATCATCCATAATTTCATCTTTTTTTAATAATTTATTATTTAAATCATCCATAATTTTATTTTTCTCATTTAAATTATTTGTATTTTCAATACATAAATTTCTGTAATGATTATTTTCTTCTATTAATAATGATTTAGACTCTGTTAATTCATTGATTATTTCTAAATTATTATTATTATTATTATTATTATTATTATTAATTTTCTCATTTAAATTCTCAATAATTTCATCTTTTTCATTCATTAATTGATTCATTTTTGAAATGGTTTGATTTAATACATTATTATTATTTTGTACCATTATTTGTAATTCATTCAATTCCTCCATTTTTTCACTATTTTCATTGATTTGATTTGATAATAATTTTTGAACTTGTTCATTAATTAATTTATCTTTATTATATATTATATTATTATCATCATTGTTATAATCATTATTATCAAATAATTGTAATTGTATCATATCTATTTCTTCTTTATTTTTCTGCTGTTCATTTAATGATATATCTGATAACTTTTCAGGTGAAATAAAATAAAATTTATTATTATTAACAGTATTACTATCATCATTTTGTAATAATTGATTATTAAATAATAATGCATTATTTTGTTCTTTTATAACATTCATTTCAAGCATAACATTTTGCATATTTATTTCATACATTTCTAACTGATTTTGTTGCTTTTTATTTGATTCTTGTAATATTATGATAAGATTTTTTTGTTCATTTATTTCATTTTTATATTTTGTTATTTCTTTTTGATCATCTGGAATGACTAAAATATTATTGTACTTATGATAATTATCATTATTATTGTTATTATTATTGTTATTATCATTATTATTATTATTGTTATTATTATTGTTATTATCATTACTATTATCATTATTATTAGTGTTATTATTATTGTTATTATCATTATTATTATCATCATCATTATTAATAGTGTTATTATTATCATAATGAGAAGCATTTATCATTTTATTATCATTTATTTTAACAGCTGGTAATAATAATGTATATTGATTTTTTAATAAAACAAATGCTGATTTAATTTCATTAAACTGTTTTTTCGTTTCATTTAATGAATTAATTAATTCATGATTTTCATTTTTCAAATGTATTGTTTTTTCATGTAAATTATTCTTCACTTTTGTCATATTTTCAATAATAGATAATTGTTGTTGTTCAACGGATTTAAAATTTATTTCATTTTGATATAATTGATTATTAGAATATTTTAATTCATTTTGTAATGAGACCACTCTTTCATTCAATGATTCAACTATCAAATTTTGTTCAAATATTTTATTATTATTATTATTATTATTATTATTATTATTATTATTATCTTGTGAGTTCTCCCATTGTGATTTCATATCATTAACTTCTTTTTGTAAATATGATAATTCTTGTAATAATGGTAACTTATTATTATTAATATTATTATTATTGTTATCATTATTATAACTATTATTATTTATAAAGATTTGTATTTGTTGAAGTTTTGTTTCATATCCTTTCATTTTATTTTCAGATGCATTTAATTTCGATTCAATAAATAATAATTTATTTTCTTGTTCTTTATGTGATAATAAATATTCATTTATTTGAGAATCATATTCTGATTTTAATTTCATTATTTCAATATTTTTATTATTATAATTTTCTTGTAAAATATGATAATCATGAAGTAATGATTGTAATTGATCATCTTTACTTGTATCCATTGATTTCATTGCAGAAATTTCGGCAGATAATAATAATTTATCATCTAATAAAATCTGTTTTTGATTTTTAAAATCATCTACTAACATTTTCAAATCAACTGATTCTTTTGTTTTCTCATTTATTGTAGTAACAGTTGAAGTTAGCTTTTCATATAATTTACTATTGATTTTTTCATGTTGTTGAATAAAATCTTTTAGAGACAAATTTTCTTGTGCTATTTTTTCATTATTTATTTCAATTAATTTATAGTTATTTTGTATTATTATAAGTTCATTTTTATTATCATATAATTCTTTTTTAATTATTTGTAATTCATTTTCTAATTGGATAATATATGATTGATTTGATTGTATAGTTGATATGGTCACATCTCGTTCATTTATTAACTTTAAATTATCATATTCTAAACTTTTAATTATATCATATAAATTATTATGTTCATTATTTGATTTTTGAAATTTATTTAGATAAAATTCATCAACTTGACTTTTCATATCTTTCAAAGACACTTCTAAAATATCTATTTTTTGTTGTGATAATTCTGATAATTGCTTATATTTATCAACTTCAACTTGGAGAGAATGAACTTCAACTTGTGAATCACTTTTTAGTTTTTTCGATTCTTTTTGAATATTTTGTAATGTTGATTGCATTTCTTGTAATTTTTTATGAAGTGATTCATTTTCTATTTGTAACTCTTTCATATCAATTGATAATTGTTCAGAATTACTTTTCGAATGATGTGAACGATTTTCTAATAAATTCACTTTAACTTGAGAATTATAATATGATTCTTTACTAGCATCTAATTCAGATTCTAAATATTCAAATGTATGTAATACTTTTACAATAAGTGTTTCTAATTTATGAATATCATTTTTATATTCAATAGAAATAGATGATTCTTTGACATCTTTTGATTCATTTGATGGTAATTGATATCTCATAACAATTTTTTCTAATGTATTATATACAAAATTAATAGAAGAGTTTAATTTAAAATTATTTTCATTTACAATTTTATCTTTTAGATTCGATTTTTGTATGAATTGTTGATATAATTGATGTAGAAATTCTTTTATATGATAGATATAAGAGAGGATATCATCAAAATTAGCTTCAGATTTATTAAAATGTAATAAATGATGAGAAATATGAATTTCTGATTGATTGCTCGTCGATAATTCTTTCATTTCATTCATTATAGTATTAATAACATCTTTTATATTATTATCATTTATTTCTATTTTATGTTGAAATGATATCAATTCTTGTTTCGTGTATGACAATTCATTAATTAAATTTTGATTTGCATTTTTTTGCAATTGTAATTCTGATAATAATTTCTTATTTTCATTTAATTGAAAAACATTCTCTTCATTAATTACTTTATAATCGTTACGTAAACGATTAATTTCTTGATTAAAATCATTTACTTTTTGATTTTGATGTCGTATTTCATTCAATTCATTCATTAAATTAGCTTCTAAAATATCAAATTCGATTTTTTTGCGATTTATTAATTCATCTTTTTCATGAAGTTTTGATTGTAGAGAGAATTCTAATTGTTCTAATTCTTTTTTCATTAGTAAAGTTTGATGTTCTAAATTATGGTTTTTAAGACTAATTTCTTTGAAGTCTTTGACAATCACTTTACTGATAATATTAACATCATCCCACAATTTATCACATAATATTTCTAATGAATTAATATTATTATTATTATTATTTATATTATTACTACTATTAGCTTGCATCATATTATTCAGAAGAGAATGATGATCATTGTTTTTATGATAATCTGCTAAATGCAATAATTCTGATAATGAAGATAAATAGAGAATATCTTTATTAATATATCGCTTTAATAATTCTATATTTCTATTATTTGCTAATGTTAAATCAATAATTTGATTTTCATTATTTTCGATTTTTACATGATTTATATTATTATTGTTATTATAATTGGAATAAGTATCCAAAAGATGCAATGATTCACTTAAACGTTTGTCAGATTCTTGCATTTTACGTTTTATTTCATTATTTTCAGTCAATAATTTATGATTTGCATCATTGGAATGACTTAATTTCAACTGAATTATTTCAATCTCAGCTTTTAAACGTTCGATTTCTAATTTATATTCTGATACTATCTTAGTAACCTCATTAGATCCATCAAGTTTAGAAGCATCTTTTTCATTATGTACTTGAGACTGTATAAAATTATCGTCTTTCAATGATTTTAATTGTTGAAATGTATTATCATATTCATTTTTTATTTTGTTAAGTTGATAATTCATAGAATCAATTTCATTTTTATACTTCATTTCCATTTGGTTATATTTTTCATCATGCAAATGCTTAAGATTAGTGAGTTGCATATCAATATCCATCTTCGTTGCTTTGATAGAATCACGATATTCTGTTTCTTTTTCATGATACTTTAATTTTAATTTATTATATTTCAGTAACAAAGATTCAAAGGAACTCTCAGAATAAGTTATTGGACTTATAAAGTCATCATAACTTTGTCTTTCATTAAAATGATTAGTTGAATTCATCAAAGTATTCTATAAATAATAGAACGAAATTCAAATTTAATGTATATTTCAGCTGCTCATAAATAATATCATATCATATGAATAATGATAATAATTAGGCAATCGTTTCAATTCATTGCAACTAACCTTTTCATTAATAAAGCTTAAGAAATCGCGTATGTCTGAGATTATTTTGATTTGTTTGTTGCTTGTCCCGAGATGTTCTTGCAATACTTTTGGTAATTTTTTAGAAAAAACTTCATTAAATTGATCAACTTTTCCATGCAACATTTCTGCTTTACTGCGCCAATAGTTACATTCTTCACGTAACCTGGATTCAAAATGAGAAAAATCGATAAAAATGATAAGGCATATAATTATGATTATTATTTCATACATTTGATCATGATTGTTTGGTTGGGGGTCAGTTCTTTTAAGTGTTGCTTGAAGAGGAGTGATAGAATCAGAAACATTGCCTGAGAAGTATGGAGAACGATTTACTATTTTCCATGCTTCTACAGGTGTTACATTATTTCCAGATTCGCGTGTGTATTCTTCATTTTGAATGTCGACAAAAGTTGCGTTAGATGGTGGAGTGGAAGTAGAATAAAAATTGACGGAACTTTTTGATGGAAAAGTAGTGCTTGGTTTGCTATCATTTAAGTATATTGCAGATGATGGAGTAGCATTAATTTGCGTGTGCTCATCCATTTTTGAATTGCTGGTTACAACAGTTCGAATTCCAGATGTTGATCTCAAAATATCTAAATCATTTTTAATATTTTTACAAATTGTTTCCAAATTCAAAAGTTTATCATCTCTTAAACAAGAATCTTGGTCATTTTTAATGTTCGAAGTTTGCATTGCACTGCTCTTACTATTCGTCTCAATTGAATCAACAACCGAAAGTGTTTGATTATTATTGTCATCCTTATAAATTGAAATTACCGATTTTCTCAAATTCTGCATGCATTTTCCTATTTCAAGATATGGAAGTAATGAGGATGAAGAAGAATAATCATCATTCATCGAATCTATTGACAAAGAATCGTTTAAATAATCATTCTCATCATTGTTAAAGCTTTTAGATTTATTTTCATTGGCTGTTGAATTCATTTTGCTATTGCGCTTGAGCCAAAATCGGCAAAAAAGTTGTAATTGAAGACTTATTGCAAATTTCTTCGAATGACAGTAAGTTTTGCACTGTGATTAAAATTTATAGCAGCTAACTTTTACAAAGATATGAAATTTAATTAATTGATTATTAAATTTCAAAATAATTGTCGAATGTTCATTACTTTATTTTCTAAACAGTAAAACTGTCAAAAAATTTAAAAAAAATATCCCCATGAAATGCAACTACTTTAACTTCATAACTATTAAATAATTTAATAGTCATTGGATAACTATGAATTTTATTTAAAATTCTTTCTTGTAAAGGCTTTAAAAAAGATCTTTAGGAGACAGCAGTTCATATTTTTTAATCAAAATTAGAGTAAAGGAAATGAATTACTTTAACTTAATTAACTATAGAAATATATGCAGCTAAGCAATCGAAAACAATAAACTTTATATAAAAGTGCATCAGATTTGAAAGCATTTGCCGATATTAAACTGCCAATTCCGCACGCGGCATTTTTTCAAGCCAAGTTCCTTTTCTTCTCCATTCTCTAAGACGTCTTGCAGCTTCTTTGTTCTCGTATAAAGACCCCAATCTAGCCTGAACAACAATCTCAGCCTCCAATCTGTAATCATTAACATTAATTACCATTTTTAATGGATTGAAATGAGGAGTTATGTTTATATATGAAAACACATGACGAATGAATAGAATTTCGCTAATTCAAGTTTAATTAAACTCAAATTATCATTTGTAACTAAAGATATATCTTACCGATTTTGTTCAAAGAGTTTTAATCTGAGTTCATTTTCTGGGTCGGGTCTCTCAACATATTCAAACCGTTTGAACCAATTGTTTCTGGCTCGTTCAAGCAATGGTTTAGAATTATCCGCTTGTCCATCCAAGGACACAACATCTCGTTGCCTATCCGAACTTGTGTCATCAGCTGTTGAAATTTTCATATGAAGGGTTTCTGCTATTTTGCGATGTAATAATTGTATTTTCTCAAACAATGAACGGGTTTCATCACTTGCTGCAGTATGATCCTCGATAAAACTAGAAAGTACATTGCTTAGCACATACAAACTAAAATCTGTATGAATAACATTAATGTTATCAACATTCTGCTTAATGAAATAATCATTCAATTCTTTTAAATACTTTTCTCTTTCTTGATTTTTCACTTGATCATTATCAGTAGGTTGAAGAAGTTCCTGAAGATGAAAATCAATTTGTTCATCTAATTCAAGTAATTCTTCGTTTACGTTCTCTTTCTTAAATAGAAGTTTATTAATTTCAACTTTAATTAGTCCAAGCTCATCAGCTAAATTCAGATCGCTCTTTGAATAAGAATTATTAGTTATCCTAGTTGACACTATTGACTTCAATAATTTTCGCAAATCTTTAACTACTGATTCACCGATTGACATCAATTCTATCATTTCGATCAAATCTTTGCTCATATTTTCCATTTTGTGATGGACAACTTTGATACCTTTCACTACAAGAACAACATCTTCATACTTAAAATTATCGTCTTGTGTGCAGAAAATCTTTTTGATCTTTTCACGCACTACTTCGAATTGTGATATTAAATAAAGAAGCTTCGCCTGCTCTGAAGGGACATCCTCAGTAGATGCATTCTCTAAAAGTTGACCGATTTCCATCAAATCCTTTGCTAAACTCAAAGGATCATCAATCTTCTCATCTTTAATAAAACGAGACAAGAGCTCATTTTCATCATCATCAACTTTAACATCATCATCATCATCATCATCTTTATCTTCCATTTCATCAAAAATTTGATCAATTTTCTCACTAAGACTTTTCAATTCTCTTTTCACATCATCACTATCTTCTGGCAAATAACCAAACTCAAAATATCTATTAATTGTTTCACGTAACAATGAAAATGGTTCAACAATCACAGGAACATTTTCTTTTAAGAGTTTAGATACACCAGAGTCAGCATATTGGATAAACTTGTCAATTTGACCTAATAACACATTCAAATCTTTTATAATTTTTTTACTGTTTATACGCTTCGTCTGATTATAATCATCCAAAAGATCACTAATCTGGTAATTAATAGTTTTATAATGATCGACAACTGTTCTAGGTTCATCGTCATCTTCATCGTCCTTCTTCACTGCAATTTTGGGTTTATCATTACCAGATTCAAATATCAAAGAGTCTATTAAAGACATGGTTAAACCTTCCCCAGGAATTGCACTTGATGAATCGTTTTTTGCATAGCGCTGTGCATAATTTGCCAATGTTTTTGTGGTTTGTGCAAAGTTAGCCTCTGACATTCCAGCCTGCTCCATGTCTTTAGCGAGGTAAATACCACTCTGATCTTCAACAAAACTCCTAAGATATAAGTAATACAAATATTTAAAAAACTTGTAATTTTGAGTGTAATAAAATAAAATAATTTATTTCAAAAAATAAAGTTATTGATTTCTTCAAATTGAAATTGAAATGTTGAAATTGTTACCTGAGTTTTGTTTCACTAGTTACTGGAGTTGTTATGAAAATTTCCGAAGGGAATAATAAGATTGGAAGTTTGTAGTATCTTTTAACGTACACTTTTCCACGATCATTTTTATATCCAACATCATTATCATATAATAAGTTTTTAAGATCTTGCACAGTGAAAGTTGGAAAAGAATCATTTTGAGCTGGGAATTTAAGCATTGGGAAAAAATGAGATCTTAACTCTTCCAAATAACGATGAACTTCTTCAACTGGCTTATTATCCACTAGTTCACCCATTGCAAGAGAGTTAAATATCCATGCAGAAAAATATCTACGTTCACTATCATGCCATCTATTAAGATATGGCGTTGCTTTTGCTTTATTATAATAAAACACATAATCTTCAAGAAAGAAGGGGTCTTTAGCAGAAAATTTTGATCGCACTAAACCATGTGTAGGGAAAAAATCTGTTTTGAATTCTTCGCGAAATGCAGCATGCTTTTCATCAATAGCCTTATCACTGGGAGGAAATATTATATTCCTTATTTTGTCAAATTCCATACAGAATATTGGATCTTTCATTCTTCGTTCACGTTCTACTTCGTTCCATTTTAGAATTCTGGTTTGAATCAGATGATCTATTTCACCTTGATCAGCAAGTTCCAAAGATTCATATGGAGTCTCTTGTAAAATATTTCTGTAATACAATTAAAATAACGTCACTAACTAAACTAAATCAAACTTATCCATTTCATACTGCAGAAACTTGCAATAAAACTAAATGCTTATGCAATACTATGACCACATTAAATCGCAGCCAGCATCGCGATGAGAAAATACAAAAAAACATAGAATTAATTACATTACTGTTAATCAAGAATTAGTTTTTGAAAGAAAAGCTGTATTTATGGATTGCTTATTTTACTTAGCCAAGTTAACGTTACCTCCAATGTTCTACATCAGCTGAAAGAGATGAATCGTTAGCTATAGAGGATACTTTTATTCCGTCTTTTCGTAACATTTCATGAAGATCTAAGATTTTTTCATAGTCTTTACTTTCCAATTCGTGAACATAGTTCATAGCTACTTTGTATGCTTCATCCTCACTCATTCCACTTGTCATTAACTCGTATTGTTTTTTGGCCAACCTTAATGCTAGAGGCTCATGTTGCCAATATGCTGGATATATTTTTTCATCTTCAAACAATGGATTTTTTTCAATAGCTTTCTCATACAATCCAACGTAAGGAATTCTTTTCTTTTCTATTTTGTGCAATGAAGGTTTTGTATCGCGACTTAATATGGGATACTTTTTCATGTGGCGATAAGCTGATGGCTCTTCCTTCATAAATCCATTTTTCAATTGAATTCGCACTTGACGAAGTAAATGAAATTTCATTTTTCAATCACCGACAGGCTATCACTTTAATAATTTCAAAAAGGACTATACTGTCAACGAGTGGTAACTACTTTCAGTATTTTGGAGATACAACAGATATACAGAAACAACAGTCAAGAAACACAGTTATTTTATATATTATTATATATTTTATAAATCGGAAATGGATGAATATTTTTTTTTATCACACAAAAATTGAAGCAAGTTAAATTGTTATTGTTTTAAAAAAAAATGATTTCAATTGAGAAATTTGTATATATCCCCTCTAGTTTGTAGGTAAGATTCATCAGAAGTTTAAGTAATTATTACCGTATAGGCCGTTTCGCTAAATCAAGATAAAATACAAAAATAAGAAAGTTTTTCCAAAAAAAAAAATATAAAAAATAATAAAATACAAAAATACAAAAATACGCAACTCAAAATATTGCTGAAATACATTCTTCATACTGAAGATGTCTGATCGCCAAACTTCGTTTGCACGAAGTCTTCGCAGTGGTGCAAGTTCACCAACTGCAAGTGAATCTGAACGTTCGTCTCATACAGATGATGACGATGATTTGATGGATTACACAAAAGATTCCAAATTGTATTTTAGCACATTAAACAAAATAACACTGAATGCAACAAAAATTAAAAATTATGATGTTGAACAAGAAAAAACATTGATTGAATTTTTGCCAGTGAATGAAAGATTTAATATAAATAAGGAAGGTAAAGTTCTAACTCGATGGCAAGAAAGACAAAAAGATTGGGAAAGAATTCAAAACAATATTAACAAGCGATTATCAAAAACATTGGAAAGAGGAAAGCAATCATCAAATCGACCTTTGTTGATGAACACAACGGACGAATATCGTGTCAAAATTGAGGAATACGACTTAATTCAATCTGCAATACCACGTGAAGAAAAATACGCAACTGCATCGTGGCAAATGGGTTTGAGAGGAGGAGGTGCAATAACAGTTGTTATTGGTCATTTATTTTCAGGCTTGGAATGCGAAATTGATCCAAAGAATAAGCCACCCAAAATGGTGCGTAAACCAAAACCAATGATGATTACAAACGAAAAGACTTTATCTTCCTCTACCTACGGACCAAGTCCAGAATTCTTAGCAAAAAAGAAAAAATACGAAAAGTCAATTAAAACTATTCGACCACATGAGGTCACTATTAGTGATGCTAGTAATCTTGTGATTCAATCAATGGATTTATTTCAATGGGCAAAAGAATCATCTTTAAATTATTTCAACGAAAAAGAATTAGAAGCGATTCCGGAAGAAGATTCATTAGGTGATACGAATAGTGAACATAAATCGCAACTACAAGAAGAAAATTTAAATGCATCAACTCCAGATTTAAAAATTGAGTTCTTATCTTCTCAAGAAATTATTTTTGAAACGATAAAGAATAAGAATGTGATTAGAAGTGTGATGTTTCGTAATACTGGCACATGCGCTGTTTCATATCAAATTAATAAGCAAGCGCCAAATGGTCATGATCAAAAACATAAAGATGATAAAACTCATAAAAGTGGATCTAATGACTCAGCAATTGAAGTCTCGAATGATTTTGCTGTTGAAAGCAAAAATAATGTTGAGAGTAATGCTAATAATAGTAAGAATGATGAAAATCATCATACAGCAGAAACAAATTTACATAAAGTCATTGAAACGAAAGTAACAACTGCTATGAAATTTCCTCTGAGTAAAAATAGTTATGAATTAAGAAATCATATTATTAATAAGAAAAGAGAAAGTTTTTTCTGTTTAAGACCAAGTGGTATTATCTTACCAAACGAAACGGTCGTGGTTGATTTTGTGTTTTGTAATAATAGTGAAAGTGGTGTGAATTTTTCGAATTGGATTTTAACTTTCAATCCACAAGCACCAGTTTATTTGATGAATAAAAATGATACTATTAACAGTAAAATCCCATCATCTCGTCGTAGTTCCGTGTCCAAATCAGTATCACCTGATTTCTTTGGTGTAGTGTTATTAAATCTTCATGGCATATGCACACCTATTGATGATACGCTTTCTAAACGAACTGTTTTATCTGATTTATTATCTCAGAATTCTTTGAATACTTTTGTAAATGATATTTTTTATGATTGTTTACGTCGAGTACGTGATCCTGTTCGATTATCAACACTACAAACAAGACAAGAATCATTATTTAGAAAAGAAAACAAAAATATATTATCGTTTTTAAGTGAAAAATTTACAGCTTCATTGCAATTGATTGTAACTCCTGAACGATTACAATTATATGTGAATTTATATAAATCATCTTCGATATTGTTTGATGAATTAATTAATAAATTAAAAGAATTGCAATTAGATTATGATAATAATTCCAATGATGTGGCATATGAAAAAAGGAATAATCCATTTTTATTAAGTAACAATCAAATTCAAAATATTCGAACAGCCTTATTTCCAGAAAATAATATTGTAAGTTAAATTTTATTAATTTATTATCTTTATTATTTGTTATTTAATTACACCACAGCAACAACAATTATAATTTTTCGAGAAACTTTTGAAATTATAAAGTTATTATAAATATTTACAATTAGTGGTTCTCGATAAATATTACATATCTATATATGTGAATTATTTATATCATATTTTATGTTTGAATAATGTTTTAATTTCAATCATTTAAATAGATATATATTATATATTTTTTAATTTCATACAATTTTATATATTTAAAATATGTTTTGTGTAGGAAATATTCGATGAAGTAACAGAAGAAATGCTCACATCCGAATGGGATTATCAAATTGATACTATTAAGAATGGATTAAATCAAATGATTGGAATAGTTTTAGAAATTGAAAAATTAGAATTGGCCATTAAACAGGTAATATAAAAATATAATTTATGTTATATCATGCATATGTAATCATTCCTTCATCTTGTATTTATCTTTGACTTCGATTTTTTTACATCTTCACAATAATTATAATAATGATCTTTATAAATTGAAAATCATATTTTTAACTAATATTTTCTGTTTTTTAATCTATTATTTTTATCAGAGAAATGATTTAGAAGAGAAAAATCGTATTAAAGAAGCTAAAAGAGTTGCTCGAAAAGCAGCAGGTGAAGATAGTGATGAGGAAGAAGAGGAGGAGGAAGAAGAAGATGATTCCGAATCAAATATAAAACCAAAACATCCCTTATTAATAAAAACTGAATCCTTCTTATCGAATTTAGAGAGTATCACTTCTCTTTTATGCGCTGAAACACGTCAAATAGACAAAATAAATCAAATTACTCAACAGAAATTATATTTATTTTTTGATGAGTTTGATTATTATAAAATGCAAGCAATCGAATCTGCGAATCTTATGGATGTAACTGAAAATGGATTACATCCCATTTCACCAGCTTTACCAAGTCCATTCTTAAGTGAAGAAGGATCATTGGCATGGAAGAATGCATTGAACACTTCTTCATCTCATACTGAAGTTGCAACTGGTAAAAATAATGCGAAACCACCTAAAGCTGTGAAAGGTGCTTCATTAGTTGCAACAAGTCAACAAATTGACTTATATTATAAAGAATTATATCATAATATAAGAAATGGATTATTAGATATTCTTACAGAACAAATATTCCCATTATTACAACAACCAGTAGAATCAACTTTATTATTATCAACACAAAATAAAAATGATGTTAAAGAGGACAATTTATTATTATTTGATACATTAAATATGTTAAATATTGGTGTTATTCGACATTCTGATTTATTTGTTACGTCAAGTATGATGACTTCTCCTCATGGAGGAATGGATGACAGTAATAATTCCTATTATCTTGGTGTAAGTGCTGATATTAGTGATAATAATAGTATTACAAGTGGTAATAATTCACTTATTATTAATACTGACAAAAAGAAAATAGCTATTGTTAATTTTAATGGTGATTCATTTCATATTGATAATAATAATATTATAAATAATGGTAATCCAATTACTATATTTCCATCCATTCATCAGCAAAATAAAATAATATCATTACAAACTGTTTCAAAATTAATTGAAAATGATGTTAAAAGTATCATTTTATTATATGAATCATCATATATAGCATCATGGTCATTAATACCATCATTTTCAGAAATAAAATCTATCTTAAATGAACAGTATAACTCCTTCATTGAATATAATGAAAAATTACGTAAGAAAAATAAATTATTAAGTTTAATTCCTTATCGTCGTTTAGATTTTATTGAATGTAAAACAATTGGTGAATTAAATATAAAAGTTGAAAACATTTTGAAATATGGTACATTATATTCACCAACATCAACATTACTACCTCATCACATTAATAATAATAATAATAATGTTGAAAAATATTTCGAACAAAATATTCCAATTTTTTTAATGGAGAATTTAAATGTTTCTGGTGTATTAGCAAAAGAATCTAATTATGAAGAAATTGATAGTGATGATGATGATGCTCCTATTAATATTGGTAAAATAGAATATAAAACAAATAAAATGGATAAATGGATGAATCACACAAGAATTTTACCAAAAGAAATGAAAATTGAATTTGATATTAATATTCCATTAGCTATAATAGCAAATAATAATAAAAATAATAAAAAAGGAAAAGATAATTCTAACCTATCTACTACTATGGTATCAAACTCGACATTAACATATAATTATAATAGTGATAATTTTCAAAAAATGAAATATTTTCAATCTGTTTTATGTGATTGTTATGGTGATAAAGCAATTTTATCATTATATAATAATATTCAAATGATTATGAATAATAATGATAATAACAATAATAATCTTAATAATAATAATCTTAATAATAATAATAATAATAATAATAATAATAATAATAATAATAATAATAATAATAATAATAATAATAATAATAATATTGTTTTTATTGAAGCAAATCCTACTTTATTCTATCAAAATATTGAAAAGAATTCATTTCAAATAATTCAAAATAAAATAAAAAATCGATTTGTTTCATATGATATTCGTGAAATTTGTTTATGGGTTGCAGTAATGAAATCAATTCCGTTGATACCATCATATTTATTATCATATCAGAATCAAAATAATAATAGTGATATTTATAATAATAATACTAATCGAAATTACATTTTGAATTATTTTATTAAATTGTTTTCTGTGAGAAATGAATTGAATGGGGCTACTGATTTCAAATTCGTGGTTGTACTTGGTGGTGAAATTAGAGTTGATAAGTTCCAATTTATGGATCATGTGTTGAACACGGTAAGTCAAACTTGAAATAATAATAATAAAATAATAATAATAATAATAATAATAATAATAATAATAATAATAATAATATAATTCTTAATAAAAGTGATAATGTTAATAGAAATTGTTAGGAATAATTATAATAATTATTTGGAATAATAGTATTGATATAATATCAAAAATGATTGTAATCAATGTTGGTTGCTTTATTCGGATTACTGGCTTTGTTATTTCACAATAAATCAGGTTCAATTACTTCCACTTGTGTTTCTTTCTTATAAAGATTCTTGTCACTATTGTCATTATCCGTTTTTTTATATAAAACAAATAATGTGTTAATTCATAATATTCCTACTGCATTGGAGTATGAGAATATTTCCTATCATATAAAAATAATCGTAATGACAATAATAAGAAGAATCCTCACATAAAAGAATCTGTGATTTGTTCCTGATTCGTTTTATAATAATAAAGCTACTAATCTGAAGTACACAACTTATGTTCATTACAATCAAGAAAATTAATATAATATCAATATCATTATTCCCAACAATTGTTTAATTGCAAGCAATACTAATTAAGAATAATCATCATAATTGAGCTGACCTTACAGGCAGGCTGTCAATAATAATATGATTGTGATGCTCCTTCATGTTTATTATAGGCGGATAAGGTGATCTTAGTCGGATTATTTGCTCTTCCATTCATCTCTGTTACTGCATCTCATCTTCATTTCACAAATCACCAGCAAGAAGATTGTGATAATTACCGTTTGATTTGTCAGCAATTATTAATCAAAGCTAGATTGAGAGGCGTGGAAATAATCATACCTACTGATATTATTATGGGAGAAGATAAAATCAATATGAGTGACATCATAAATAAATCATATCTTAATAATCCTAATAATGATATGATTGATTATGATGGAGACACAAAAACTGTTATTCTTACAAAAAATCAAAATGATGATGATGACTATCAACTAGCCTCACAATCTAATGATGAGGTGAAACCAACACCAAAGATTATAATTGATGGTTACATGTATGATATAGGTCCATCATCCATTCAAACTATTCAAACATTATTCAAAAACAATAAAAATGATGTTATTATGGTGTGGGGTACTAGTGGTGTATGTGAAATATCATCATTTCAAACTAGTCAATTATCATTAATTGATAATACTAGTCGCAAACCAATCATTGAAAATGAAGATGAGAATGTCACAGTTACGTCTGTTCCAGTCTTACCGTATGTGTTGTTGATAGGAAACAGTACAGTTGAATGGTATACTCGCATTGTCGATAATGACGGGGAGCTCAATGGTGATTTGGTTAGTTCAAAAGTGGTTGATTTGACTTGTCGTAATTCGAAATTATTTGCTGGTTTATATGGAAATTATCATGATAATATTTTGAAGACGGATAGGATTGTGTTAAGGGATGGTGTGAATGTAGATGAATGGGATTTTCATCAAAAGAAACCAATTATTGTTGAAGATGAAGAAGAGGAAGAAGATGACTAAGCGAGGGATATATCATATGCGAGAAGGATAATTATTTGTTATTATTATGGATGGGATGGGATTGAATTTAATCCATTTTTGTTGGTTGATATTATATTATATAAAATGATAATAGTTTGACTGGTTTTCATCAGTTCATGAAACTATTCATGATTATTTATCAATATAAATTAAGTTTAATTAAATATAATTTAGTTAATTTTTGAATTTTAGTCTTGTGAAATGTAGTAGTTGTTCATTCAATGCGATCATGTTTGGTAACGTCAAACTAAAATAAATGTTTTAAGGAATAATTATAATAACATGGCACGTACCATATCATATCACGATCCTTTTCAGAATAATAAACGCGCAACAATTCAAAATTATTTAATTCATTACATGATAATTATCATTCATCAAATAAATACACATCCTGGACATCTCAACATCATAATTACCACAAAGGGAAAATAAAAACTAAAAACAACTACAATTAAATAATGATGATAACAATTATTATTTATATGATAATATGATTAATATTATCATTATTTTTACCAAAATAAACACATTAACTTCCTTTAATGTTCTAAACCCTTCTTTCTCTTATAATTATGGTATGAAGGAAGAGATAGGCTAGTATAAAACACCAGTTAAAGCATACAAGAATAATGTATTAAAATTTTATATATGCGTTACAACCTTCATTTCGAACTGCATCGGTCACAACTTTTTGTGTGCCAATACTTTGTCCAATTAATTCCAATCGACATAAATTCACTAATTTTGTTGATAATAATTGTTTTAATCCAACCATATTGAGACTAACTTCTGATAAATTGAGATAAGTCAGAGTGTTAGGCAAAGGGGTACCATATTTACCACTCATTTTAATATTACTCAAATCTAATGAAACTAAATTTGGTAAATTATTTGATAATAAACGATTAATTCCTTTATTAGCTAATTTACTACCAGCTACATCCAATGACATAAGAGATGATGATAATATAGGTACACAATTCTCAAATGAAACATATAATTTTCTTATACTCAAAATTGATAAATTCGTTAAATTTATTATCATATCACAAAATCCTTTACTTGCTATTTGAGTACAAGAATTTAAATTGAGATGTGTTATAGATGGTGGTAGAAATATACCTTTTCCAGTGAAATAACCTTTTTTTGCATCACTTAATTTTTGATATGCTAGTTTTGGATTATGATTATTATGAGTTGGTTCATCATCTGAAATACCATAAATATCATTATTATTATAATAATTATTAGTACTATTATTACTATGTGATGAAAAACTTGGATCTTTTTTACTTATTGAAATTAATTTCAAAACTTTCAAATGATAAAATAATTTATTATTTTGTGTGAAAAGTAATTTTAATTCATCATTTGTAATATTTGTCATTGATTCAAACCATATTAATGATAGATTTGATGGTAAAGAAGGAAATTTATTTATATTTAAATCTTTTAAAATTAATTCTTGTAGATTATATAATAATTGTAAGTTGAATGATATCATATCATCACTTGTGATAAGTTTACAATTATTAATTTCTAATCGTATAATAGAAACTGGAAAATATGATGTATTATTTACTATTTGTGTTAATACATATTCATATTCAATTATTTTTAATTCTGTTAATTTTATTAAATTAATAAATTTATTTTGATATTCATTTTCCCATGTTGATTTTGTATGAATAAGATGAAGTGTTATTAGATTTGTTAGTTTATAATAATGTAAAACATCACATTGTGAATTAATTATTTTTAATAATTTTAAATTTAATAATTCTAAAGGATTTTTATCATTAATTTCTCGAATTCCATTATTATTACTTATAATAAGTATTTCAATACTTTGTAAATTATTTGTTAACATTTTTGTTATATCTGAATTATGTAAATTGATCCCATCAATGACTAATTCAGAAACATTCCATGTGAGTAAAGAATCAAGGGGTTCTTTCATTACATTCACACAGTTTTGGAAGTTTAAATGTTTTAATGATGCTTGATTTGATATAAAAATAGGTGATAATCCACGTGTTGTGATATTGAAATTATTTGCAATTGAAATTTTTGATAATTTTGTCCAATTTGATGCACATGCTATCAAACCATCATCATCAAATGAAACATCAGCACCAAGGCGGAAATCAAATATAATATTAGAAATATCAGGGAAAAGTTTTGAGATTGATATAATGATATCATTTGTATAACTCGCACCAGCTGAAAACACACCATCACCATTACTTATTTTTAAAATTGAGACTTTCATACACATTTCTTGAGCAAATTTATTTTTGTCTTTGTGAATCAAACTTCGAAGTGTATTATAACCTTCTGCATTCAAAACGAACTCATTGATATATAATTTCCTTGATATTAACCAATCTAAATAATTTTGTGAAAAATTATTTATTTCTGAGCAACCATACCTAACGAAGATTTCTTCAATTGCTGTCAACCAAAATGAGTCACGATACATTTGAATGCAAATAGCACAATCTAAACTTGATAAATCTGTCAAGGATAGCCAATTTGATAGAAGAGTTTTCATAAATGAAAATGAATACTTAAAGAAAAAGTTCTCTCTATTAGTATCATTGATCGAATTGGCAGAGGCAGATACACTCTTGCTAATAGTAGAAGTATTGGTTATTACAACAGCATTACTTGGCAATAATGCAGTCGCGTCATCATTCGGACGGAATCTAGCACTTTCAAATTCCAACAGTGTATCCGTAAGTGGTATAGTTGAGCGGCATAGAAAACAAATATTATCGTTAATATGAATATTGACATCTTTGATTTTTGATTGAGATCGACTGTATGCAATAAATTTATTAAGAGCTGCAGTTAATTTATAGCGACTACTCTTGGATGCGTTTGAATCTAAAATTTGTTTCATTGCTTCATCAATGGAAAGTTGAGGTAAATATTTTAAATCAAAATAATCTTCATCATCAAATAAACAAATTTTCTTTATTTCCTCCCAAGATTTTAGTTCAGACTCATCTAAAGATTCAATTATTTTAGATGAAAAGTCCATTATTTTATTTTTTTATAAGAATTTGTAGGTATCCTGATATATCCTGATTGATATTAATAATAAATCATTAATAGGAATACGGTAATAATAATTGTTGTTAATAATAAACGTTTTATTCTCCCACAGACACATTATTTTCAATATTTTATTAATCTTCAATCTTATTTTATATTATTTTATATTGAATATTAATTGAATATTTTATATTCAATCTTTAATAGGGAATGGTCTGACCATATCTGTAGTCCTACCTATACAACAAATTATTTTAATGCTTTTACAACAAATTACCGTATTTATTTATATATTTATATATAAGTTGTAAAACCTAGTTTTCAATTTCAAAACACAGAAAATAGGAAATGTTTTCAAATTGTGACGATGCGGTTGATATTATAGAGAATGTTGAAAGAAAGAAACGTCAAGTGATTGATCTCACAAAAGATGATAATGACAACCATAATAATTTGATTATTGCATCACAATTGGAAAGTCAATTTATTAAAAGAATAAAAACTGAAAATAACAATAATAATACCTCAACCATGTTTCATAATAATATTTCACCGGCAAGATCTTTATTTTTGACAACAGTGAGTAATATGCCTCCACCATCTGTTGATCCAACAAGATACACAAATTCAACGAATAATATTTCGATCAAAGCAGAAAATCCTTCTAATAACTTGTTACAAAAAGGATTATTTTCGTCTTCAATGCCACCTCCAACATCATGTTTTTCAAATAATTTAACTCAATCATCTCAGTCAATGCATATTAAAAACTCTTTAACAAACTCAAACGCAGCGAATAAAATGCCAATCAAGATGGAAAAATCGTCTTACTTAGCAAATCAATCGTTTGTTTCTTCAATGCCACCTCCAAAATCAACTTTCTCAAAACTTTCATCTGACTATTCTCAAACAACTCAAACAATGTCGAGTCAGTATCTGAATAATAATCGATATGATGATTTATCTCAATTGTCACAGCCATCTCAAAAATCTCAACCATCCGCAAAGAATGGCAATAATAATAATCAACAATCTTCACATGCTAACTTACCTTTGCATACGAATAATACTTTGAAACAGATCAAATTGGAAGCTGCATATTCAGCATCATTATTTACTAGTTCATCTATTGCAAATAATCATTTCATTAATAGCTATAACGATAATTCCAGTAATATTGCAATTAAAAAAGAACCAAATTCAAATTCATTCTCTCATAATAACAGTTATCATAACATAACAAGCAATTATAAGAGTGATCATAAAAATGCAAATCATACTATATTTTGTATTGACAGTTCAGGTTCAATGAAAAAAGAAAATCGTATTACTGAATGTTTTAATTGTGTGGCAGAATTATTAAATGATAATTATGAACAAAATTCACAAAAATATTCTGATGTAAAACAATATTACACATTATTAGTGTTTAATACAGAAGCAGAAATTCTTATACATAATAAAGAATTAGATTCTTCTTCTCCTACGTTTGTATTAGCACATTCTTCTAAAGTGAAACCTAAAAATGGTACAATTTATTCGGTTGGTTTTGAGAAAATATTATCAATTATTGAATTGAATGAACAAAAATCAAATAGAAATAATATTAAAATGGAATATGTGGTTGTGTTTTTATCAGATGGTAGACCTGGTGATTGGAATAAAAATGATATTAAGCAAATCGGGAATGAATCAGAAACATATAAAATGAATCGTCAAATATTTCCATCAACAACATTTCGATTACACCAATTAATTAATTTAATTCCAAATAGATTACAATTATTTACGATTGGAATTGGAACATTAGCTGAATCATGTTGGTTAGAAAGACTTTCTGTTTTAGCAGATCGATCAAATAAGTCGAAAGGAACTTTCATTTTATCTACTTGTATTCGTGATAATAATAATCAACAAGACATACCAAAAAATAATAAACATAAAGATAATAATATAGATAATAATACTAATAAAATATTGAATTCAAATACAGTTGTTTCATCTATTAATACTATTACAACGAATTCTTTAAAAGAATCTTTTCGAAAAATTTCAACTGATTTAATAACATTAACACAATCCCAGTCCCAATCGCAATCTCAAACAAGACTATCAGAGCGTATTGTGCAATTAGAAAATGAAGTTAAAAAAGTGACTCAATCAAAGTATTCTGCTGTGATAATGAATTATAATATTAATACAAGAAGTTTTGAAGCAAGTAAAGATGAACGAATTGTTATTCTGAATGATCAAGCCTTTGCAAGGTAATGAAATCATACATACTTTATTATCTTATTATTTGAAATATTTCATACGGTAAGTATATTATTTTTTATTTTTTGTATAATTATTATTTCTATCATTTGAAAGAATGAAATGGCTTCAGTTTTTGAGAAAGTTTGAGTAACAAAGAAAAATGTGATAATAAAATTAAATAAACAATTAATATTTCAGAGTTGAAAACCTAATGTACTCATGATATGTTTATTTGGGAAAAGTTGTATGTAAATATCAGATAATAGAATATAGTAAGATGTTATATCAGAATATATATATTTACTTTTCAAATTTACAAACTAATTTTCTTTAACAAACATTTGATTAGTTAGATTATAAACATTTCAAATAAACTCATCTTGGTACTCTAAAGTTTCTCATGTTTAGAAACAACAACTAAATCCATCCATTACAAATGACAAGAATATTTTAGATGTTTTTATTTTTAAATAAAAAAATATTAACCAAATGAAATAATACAAATATAATTATGAAAATAGATTATGAATTATTTTTAAGTGCATAGAAATTGTGATTTTCGAACAAGAAAATTAAATGAATTTTATTTGACATGTGGTTTATATCATTTCAAATATGTACCGTATGACTTTTTTTAATAATTACATTTTATTGTAATTATTATAATAATTATTTATTGAATTAAAATTATTTTATTATATTATTTGTAGAGGTGGTGAGAGAAATGCTTATCATTTATATGAGAAAATTCTGAATGATGATACCAATGAATGGAGTATTGATCATTATGTTGCCAAAGAAAGCTTATTAAAAGAAGTGTTTTCTGATCGATTAAGATTCCATATACCATTCATCGAGACAAGAAATAAAGCACATTCTTTAGCTAAAATATTTAATAAATTAATGTTTAATAATAGTAATAATAATATTAATAATAATAATAATCAGTTATTAATTAATTTATTAAGCAAATATAATCGTTCATCAATACCAGCCATCACTTTTATTCCATGTGCAGTGATCAGAATACGCGATGAAAAGTCATCCGGTGGTTTTCGTTACTTATCATTAGAAAGATATCTTCCAAATCAGTTCATAAAGTATAACGGTAATAATGGATATATTTACAAAAATCATGATCATTTACCTAATATGGTTGCACAAGCTTTCACACATTGGACATACACTTATACATGCAATAATAATAACAATAATAATAATGAGATATGTTTAGTATGTGATATTCAAGGGAATGATTATCATTATACTGACCCTACTATATGTTCTTATGATAATAATAATAGTAATGGAATTAATTTGTATGGAAAATCAAATATTTCAAAATCAGGAATTATGAAATTCTTTTCAACTCATGTTTGTAATGATTTATGCAATTATTTACAAATCAACCATATTAAATATACTAATTAGACACATTTAGAATTATTATATATGAATTAAATGAATGAATGAATATTATGAGTAATAAATTTTATTTGTTAGCTAATCGCTTCTCTAGAAAAATGGAAAGCCCCCTCACATGAATATGATGAAGTGTACTATTATAATATTATGATAATTAGAATCATGATAATAAAATAATAATAATATTTTAAAATAATAATGATATTGCTTCATGTATTCATTATATACATCTCGATTATTTACGATACAACTCATACAATAAGTTAAAGGCATATTTATAAATATTATATTTGAAATTTAAAGTTTTAAATGAATATTTTTCTTTTTTTTTCATTTTATTATAATTTTTTATTTAATTATTAAGTAACTATAATTTTTAATGGCGTAGATAATAGGATGGTTTTACTTTGATTAGTTGAATTAAATAATGAAAATGATAATTATTTTACATATCATTATTATCAAATTTGCAAGCTTTAAAATCATTAATTAAATTGATTACCATAATACATCATAATAATTGTATGAATTGTTAAATATTATTATCATAATTAAAATCAAAAAAAAATATTTCTACACTTAAAAATATCATTATTATTCTATTAGTATTATTTTTGTATCATAATTATAAATATTATAATCAAACGAACAATTATAATTATTATAATCAAACGAACAATTATAATTATTTTCGTTTGAAATATCTTCTTTTTGCGAAATATTTACTTTTATTTTTATTTTTTTTATCATCATTACTATTCTCATCATTCTCACCATTATCATCATTTGAACTTTTTCTTTTACGTGATGTCTTCTTTTTTATTGCTTTATTATCTCTTGTTTTCTTTCTTTTATCATATTTATTATCAATTATAATATTAGATTTTTGCATTTTATTACTATTATTATTGGTTGTGTTATTATTATTTGTTATAGAAGAGCTACTATCCAAGAGGAATAAAGAATAATTTACTTTTGAACAAAAATTATTTCTTAAACTAGTAACAGTCCTAAAAATACAATAATTAATACATTTACTAATATTATAATATTTATAATAATATTTATTATTAATATTTATTTATTATTATTATTAGTTTGATAACAAAACGAGACATTATTTTAATGAATATTATCAAAAAAATATCATATTATTTTGAATAAAGGATGGTGTGTAATTATTTAAAATTATTGATTATTATTATATCAGTTAACGTTAATTAATATTTTCTTTTTCTTACCAATAATGTGATGTTAATTCAGGATAAGAAGGGACAGGATCATTATCATCACGTGTGAATGAATAACCAGCATTATTATTATGACTATTATTATCATTTAAAATAATGTTTTTTCTTGATTTTGTGTTTGAGTTCGCTTTTTTCTTATCATATAACATTCCTAGAATATCTTCATCATCATCATCATTTACGATATCATCATATCCCATATTCAAATTAGATGACATTTTACTCGAAGAATTAATATGATTTATCATATGTTTTGATGGTGTTTTAGTGATGGAATCTAATGGCACAGTTTTATTATTATTGTTATTATTGTTATTATTTTGTGTTTCCTGTTGTTGGGATAATCGTGCTCGTAGTATGTGCAAAGGAACCACTGGTTCATCATCACTAATATAATCATCATCTGCATCATGATTATCGAATTCATCATAATTTTGATCATCATTATCACTATTAGTATGATAATCATCATCGCTATTATCATCATTACTATTGCTATTATTGCTATGATTATAATCATCATCATACTCAACCCCACTCTCTTCTTTCATATGATTATTTTTCTTATTATAATTCCTCGTATTCTTTGATTTATTTGATTTTGTTTTGGTATTATATTCATTGTGATGATCGTCTACAATAAACCCATCCAAATCATCATACTCAGCATCGTCATCATAATCATCATAATTTCTATTTTTATTATTATTATTTTTATTATTATTGCTACTCTTATTATTTGTATTTTTTGTATGATTGGATGTGATTTTAGTTGTATATTTTCGATCATACGTATCATGATTATGATAATTAGCTTCTGAATAATTTCTATTATTTTCTTTTTCATCATTTGAATTTTGTGATAACGTTAAATCTACTGGTTGAATAATTGTTTTAGATATATTCTGAACAAGATTTACGTGATGATTATCTTGATAGGGATTATTATCGTCATAATTATTTTTGATGTTTTTATTATTCGATTTTATGTTACTATT
Organism: Epipyxis sp. PR26KG; assembly: GCA_015144975.1. Lineage (NCBI taxonomy): Eukaryota > Chrysophyceae > Chromulinales > Dinobryaceae > Epipyxis > Epipyxis sp. PR26KG. Next base: position 1,521 of record VKHH01006012.1, on the reverse strand, counting down.
ATGGTTATTAATTGCTTGTGTGTCAAGTTTGGTGTGATTAACAGATGTCGATTGCATATTATTATAATTACTAATATTATTATTACTTTTATTATAATTATCATTGTGATTATTGTTACTGCTATTACTATTAACTACAATTTCATGTTCTCTTATCTGATTCATTTGATTCTCCCCAGATTTATAATTATCTTTTTGGAAATTATTATTTGAAATATTATTATAATTATTTGTGCTAATTTGACTTTTACTGCTACTGACTGACAATCTCTTATCATTATCACCCTCACTATCAGTATCATAAATTATTCTTTGCTTCTTCTTTATTAGCTCAATTTTATTACTGACATCAATTGCAGCATCTTGATTCGCGACGATTGAATTGATATTACGATACGAATTTAAAGGTTTGATTCCATTGTTTGATTCAATATGAACATTTCTATAATTATTAATTGGTTGTGTATTTATGCTATAAAAATCAGGTTTAGGGTTTGATTTAGTATTGCGGATAAATCCACTTGATTTAATATTGTCATTTTGAATTGCGTTAATATTCAATTCACGTTGAAGAGGAGTAATCTTGTTCGTGCTATCTTTTTCATGTATGTCTCTTGAATTTGACTCATCATTTCCAAAAGAATTTAATGTATCGTTTTGATCATTATTAGTTAAGTTTTTGTTTATATTTACCTTTTTCTTATTTTCGCCAAAAATTTGCAAATTAGTTCGGGTCCTTGTTGCAATTGTATCAACTAATCTAGGATATTCACATATTTCACAACTAGGCACAGCTATATTATTAAGGAATGTACATCTTAAGCAACTCCAAGAATCATTCTCATATGCATCCGTCATTTGTTCTGTATGCTGTATATTAGTATACAGTATATAGTCTTATTATATATTATGTTTATTAGTTTTAAAAACAGCCTCGTGTTTTTTCAAAAGTCAAATAAAATATTTCAACATCAATACCTGATTAAAGTATTTTGCATATTGCCAGAGTGGTAGAGATTCTTTTCTATTGATTGTTTTTTCTCACAATTCAAAAAAAATCCAATTTTCAAAAAAAATCAAAAAATGAATGAATTAATAAGTTTAAAGTCAGTTGTGGGAATGAAATTTTATTATTAAGAAATAAACCAAGAAAAAATAATGAAACATTTTCATTTGATTTGCAATTATTAGAAAGAAACATCTGTTTGAGGAGTTTGTTCATCTCGTGATAAAGTTTCCCTTCTCATGACGATATAGAGCCAAATATATTGTCCTCGATAAGAAATTACAATCTATTTTGCCTTCATAAATTTATTGATAAAATTATCCAGCAAATCTCTATATATAAATACTGTATATAAATCCTTTTTTACTTTTTTCTGACGTGCGGTAACAGCAGTTTTTAACGGGAAAAAACCTTGACAAAACCTTGGCAAAAATCTACAGGTTATGTATTTTGTTTTGTACGTAAATTTTAAACTCGTATTTAAAGATCTTTCTACAAATCTAAAACTTTATAAC